>JAFIRS010007362.1:0-25806 GCA_018342105.1 Gonioctena quinquepunctata | reverse complement strand
AATGAGAATATTTCAAACTTGAAATATGAGACGCATATGTGGCCATTTTATGTGCTCACATGGGAATGAAAAAAAAATGTTTTTATTGATCAACGTGCAAAATATGCCAAAAATATTGGTTGAAATGTGAACTAATTATAAAGGTAAAGACCTTTTGTTTCCAAAATGCGAAAACTTCCCAAAAATGAGAAATTCAAAATCAACTGTTCGCTATCGAGTTTACAGCCCAAGAGAGCGTGTCAAGGTCGACATTTTTCTTCATCTCCACCCCTACATCAGTCCTACCAACCTAAATATTTTTTGAAGCGTTCTACTGCCAGTGACCTAGAAATCGGACTGATAGGCAGAAGATGGAAATGACACCGTTAGGTGAAGCCAACATCTAACGTTCTTGAAATTTTATGAATTATGATGGGATTTCATGTGGAAACTACTAAAGAGTAACGAAAAGTTGAATTGGGATGGGATTTCATGGGGAAACTATTAAAGAGTAACGAAATAATTTTTTATTTCGTTACATCGTTATGTTGTACCGTTCTTGGGATATTAGCGATTATCCAGTTTATGGCCACCATTCTCCAAAATGGCGGCCGAAATATTTCAGACACAGATTGTGTCTCGATGGTTTTTTATTTTCTATATATTTGTCAATGTTCATGCCAAATTTCTTGCTGGTAGCCAGAATATATAATTTTTTGAACCAACCCAACGCACTATTGAGATTTAAAAAAATATTTCATCTATTTGGGTTCACCTTCTCCATCTTTTTCAGAACAATAATCTTGGACTCCAGCCTATAGACATTCTGTCCATTCCAATATTCTTGTTATTTGGCATTTGATTTATAGAATGACATCATGTTCCACAGAGAATTGTGAAGGCAAGGGGCTCTCTGTTAACTCATAAGTGAATTGACTTTTTTGCATCTACCAATCTGAAGGAATCCCAGAGGACCATCATCCATCTATCAGAATAAAGCAGTAACAAACTGCAAGATACATCCAATTCATCAAGTCACAGTCAACTGCTGTCAATTCGCAAAGTTAATATTGTTCCAGTTCGAGTCTGGCATGGATAGATTCTTTATCAATTTAATCTCGATTATCAAGAGGCGCACCGCCCTTGTCTAGAGAAGTCGAATGATAAACGACGTACTCATAGTAATTGCCTCCTAAGTTATGGCTCATGGCGTGTATGAAATATGGTATCGTTCCGCACGCAATTACTGAGGGGTTATTTATCTTTGAGAGAGACATCGAGAGGCTCCAGCCCCAATGTAAGTCTGAGCGACCGCTCTTCCTCATTCATTGCCTCTTTATCGCGCGCTTGCTGAAGTACTCCAGGGAAATTAGACATACTACGAAGCAAGTTGGGATTGTTTTTCAGTCCCGATCGGCTCGGCGGAGAGGAAATAAACGGCATGGGATTACACATACACTTTTCCACTCTCCTTGCTATCATTCTAAATTGACGGTATTGATATTCATATTTGGAAGGAGTTCGATACAATCACTTTCTATGTACTCCAAGCATCCTTACTTCATATCGAATTAGAACTCTATTACTATTTGAACAGGTGTCTAATATGCTCTTTATTGGTATTTTTAGGGTTATTATATGCCATCAATACCTATTGAAGGAATTTTCATATACAGTGTGGTCCATAGGTATGGAATAAATTCATTTTTAGCGTTATTATGTATTTGTTTGGAAAAACCTGAAACAAGTCTATTTCTATTGTAAATTTGACAATTTACAGTATGAAAATATTACCCCCTTTTTGCACTCCCTCTGAATTATGAGCACCACCACAAAAAATTTAAATGAGAAGGGGGGTCGTGTGGCAGCTTGTTCGGAAGGGATTTTCATTTTCTGTTCAGCAATATCAAGTTTATTAAATTTGGTGTAATCATAACTGAGAAAAATTATTTTGAAAATGAAAAATTTTGATACTTTACGTAGAATGAAGGGGATAATGTCACATAATCAACCAACATAATAATGTAATGTCAATCTAGACTAATGTTATTTTGATATTTATAAGTTGTTGACACACGTCAGTGTATTGAAAAATATGTGTGTGAGTGTGTGTATTTGATTTAACTATGGCTCATTTATCCGAAACTCAAAGAATATATATTTTAATTATGATTGGATGCGGTGATAAAACAAGAACTCAAAAGGAAGTTTGTGAAATGTTTAATAATAAATACCCCGGTCAACACGTGTCACAGTCTACAGTTTACAAAATAGAAACAAAATTTCGTGAAACTGGACATGTAGAAACTATTCAAAAACCAGGTCGAAATGTTAAATTGGATGAGGAAAGGAGTTAGATCGTAGAGCAGTTATAGGCTATTGTGAGTCAGGCTTGTCAATCTTAATAAAATTTCTTATCGACTTTGACAAGTAGTGTCAAAATTGAAACTATTTTTGTCAAATGTGTACGTGTACTACTTTTTTATGAAATCTGGAACATCAAAGGCAGGTTTACACCATACCATACCCTCTGCTACGCGTCGGGCAGTAAACTCCATCCTCGGGAGGAAAAGAAGCACTTTTCTCCCTTGTTATACAAATAGCTATTTTTCTGAGGAAGCTACTTTTCATTTAAATGGGATGATTAATAGATAAAACTGTAGATAATTGAGCAGAGAAAATCCTCATTGGATGCGTGAGGCTCACACAAAATATCCCAAAAAAGTGAACGTTTGAGCTGGTATCATTAACAACAAAATTATTGGCCCTTATTTTTTTGAAGGCACAGTTAATGGTGAGGTTCATCTAGATTTTTTATGAACTTTTTACAGCTTACATTAAAAAGACTTTTTCTTGATGTTAATGATAGATCAATTTGGTACCAACAAGACGGAGCTCCACCGCATTACAGATATATTGTTGGAGATTATTTGGAAAAAGTTTTTCTCAGTAGGTGGATTGGAAGACGTGGAATGATTGAATTGCCGCCTAGATCCCCCGATTTGACTCCTCTCGAATACTTCTCATGGGACTATTCAAAAGCAATAGACCAGACAATATTGCAGATTTCAAAGTTAGGATAACAGAAGAAATTAACAACATAATCCCTGAGGTCCTACAAAATGCTGTACGAGAATTCCAAGTTCGACTTGCTTATGGTCAAGAAGTGAATGGTGGTCATTTTGAACATTTAATTTATTCGTGAAATTAATTTTAAAATATTTCCTAAACATTATATGACCTTATTTCCTTAATTCTACATAAAGTATCAACATTTTACATTTTTTAAATAAATTTTCTCAGTTATGATTGCACCAAATTTGAAAAACTCAATATTGCTGAACAGAGAATAAAAATCCCCCCCAAACAAGGTGCCGCGCGACTCCCTTCTCACTTAAAATTTTTGAGGGGGTGGCAAGGAGAGGGTTACACACAGTAAATTGTCAAATTGACATAAAAATCGACCTGTCTCAGGTGTTTTTAAACAAATAGATAGTAACACTAAAAATGAATTCCTTCAATACCTATGGACCGTGGGCATAAGTTTCACCTGCTATTACTTTTTGTTGAAGACGACTGAAGAATGGTCAAAAATGGGTTAGGGGTGCCTAAATTCGAAGTTATAAAATATTAGATTTTCAATGGTTTATATTTCACAACATATTTATTTTTTGGAATATCTATTTTTTTGGAATATCTTATTGAAAATATGTTCCATTTTACAGCCTACGCTTGAGAACTGCTGAACTAGTTGGATGGCCTAAAATCTTATAACTAAAGTTATGACCAGATTATAGATCCTGAATAACTGGAAGTTGCCAGTTTCTCGCTCAGTAATGGAAAATATAGTGATCCATATAATGCTGATAGCGATAATAAAATTGTTCCAAGTATGTTCTAAGATCGTATCTACTTGTGTATCATTTAGTATTTGATATTGTGTTTTAATTAATTATTATTATTGTTGTTATTATTGAGTTATTATGGTAACTATAATTTTAAATTATATTCAGCATATCAAAATATATATATATATATATATATTTTTATATGTGACTGTGTGCTTCAATTAGTATTATCGAATTTTTTTTTTTTTCTCTTTATTTTAATTTTATTATGTGATTGTGTTATTTACTATCGTGATGAATTTTTTATATATTTTAATTGTTTGTTCCATTGCTCTCCACTATTTTATCACTATTTTATTTTATCACTATTTTATCAATATTTTATAAATTTACTATATATTACAAATAACTGATTTATCAATATTTTATAAATTTACTAAATATTACACATAACTAATTACTTATTTTAAAATTCATTGCATAATAACCTTAGTGATCCACGCGCAGGTTAGCCTTTGTGGATCTTGTCTGAGTTTATTTACTTGCATTCCTCATTAATGAATTGAAAGTTTATGTATCGATTCTTTGGTAAATAAATATTATTATTATTATATTATTATTATTAGACATATTGGGGTTGCGTCTTTAGAAATTTGAAATGATTGCACTCAATAAAGGAAATCAAAAACAACCTATCGTAATTCCCTTGTAGTTGAAGATTCGAGTGCGACACGAAAACAAAATAGCGCAAACATTCAGATTTTTTTTAAATATTTTTCCATTCGTGAATGATAATTTGGTGTACCTGTTAGCCTGTCATTGTCTGACAATTGTTTTGTTACGTTTTTCGAAGGATTCAGATGCCTTGGAATAGACCAATCCTGGTAAGTTACGCCAGAAGTCTGATACTCTTCTTGCAGTCCAGGTATTCAGTGTTTGTTTGGCAAAGCTTGGAGAACTGCGGGTTCTGGTCCAATGAAACATTTTGCGGCCCCTTGTTCCGCGAGAGAGTTTGCCGCCCCATTGCCTTCCATGCCGGAGTGGCCAGGAATCCAGACCAGAGACAGATTGTTGGATCTTCCTACTGAGGAGAGTCGTTTTCGACAGTTTGATACCAACTTAGACGTTGATCGGCCAGAGCTAAGTGTTTCTGAAGCCGCTTGACTGTCATAAAAAGAAAATATTGATTTGTGTGTGAGGTTGGTTTCCTTCAATATCTCTGTACATAAATCGATGGCATGAATTTCCGCCTGGAATACGGTCGCGTAGGATCCTAGGCAGCTCGAGATCTCTGTCCTGGGTCCACGACTCAATACACCAGCACCAGCGCCCGAGGGTGTTTCTGAACCATCTGTGAACAGTTGTCTGCTCTTAGTAGTTCCTCCTTTTGGATGACCCATTCGTCTCTATCTGGAATTAGGATGGTAAAATGCAGTACATAATTGACTGTTGAAGGCATTATATCGTAGGTCATTCCAGAACGCTGTGACTTTCAGTAACGGCCAGCAGTTTGCCACCTTCCGAATTCTGTATGTTGTCCATCCAGTCTCTCTCTCCAGAAGAGCAAAGAGAGGAGGTAAGTCTAGATTCCCATAGCGGCTGACGTTGTGGTGCTTATATCTCCAGTGATCGCCTCTCTCTGTATACCAGATAGAGAGCTTTGCTTGGGATGTCCGCTGTGGAGCTCTCGGCCACCAAGCGATGACTCTATATGTAGTCTCATAATCATCACACATATCCATTGGATTAGTTTGGGGTCTATGCCCCAAGATTATCCACAAATCCTTCGACATGCCCATAAGCATAATTTGGCTTTGTGTAGAACCTTTTCCAAGTGAGCTTTCCGAAAGAGCTCTTCATCTAGGACGATACCTGGACATTTCGCTTCTGCTGCAAATAAAATGGCCTCCCCGTTGGAAAAAAGAGGATTAGGCATCCAGTTTCGTTTTCCTGGTGGAAGATAGTATCACAGTTTTGCTGGGGTTGACAGACATCTGTTTTCTCTGGCTCCAATAGTGTACATCATTGAAAGATTTTTGGAGGATATTGAAAGCTACGTTGTTTTTGCTGAAATGACGAGGTCATCAGCATATGCTTGAAGTTCTACAACTCTTCTTTCGAAGACTTCAAGTCGGTTATCCATCAGGAGGAAATACAGAAGGAGGGATAGAACACCGCCTTGTGGGCAACCCCTGTAGACTTCGAAACTAATGTCATCGTTTTGTAGAGATGTATGTACTTTTCTGTTTATGAGCACGGCGTAGATCCAGCCGGTGATGGTTGGTTCTATAACTTTTTCAGCCAAAACTGATCTGATAGAATTTGGCAGTGCATTATCAAATGCTCATTCGATATCAAGAAATACGGCCAATGCAATTTCTCTGTTGTTCAGGTATTGTGTGATTACGCGAGATTTGGGGTGGAATTGAATTTGCCCAAAACCAAAATGAGGTTTGAACCTCAGCCTGTCCAACTCGGTTGTGGAGCTATTATCAATGGCGAAAGTCCATGTTTGACCAAGGCCTGAGATTTCCTTGTGTAGAATAGTCTACTCCAAGGTTGTCAGGCCATGGTTCATTTTCTTCCTCAATCTGGTAGGACCTGCTTGGAGGTCAGTCGAAGACTACCTCCGTCAGGTATGTAGGCTACGCATATGTGTGGTCTGGGCAGCTGGTTACCAGTGACACATTTCAGGAACGTCACGTGGTATTGACTGGAGAGTATTAATTACGCCTTCCAGCCAGAAAACGCTCTCCTGACCATCACAGGCGACCAGCAGCCAGCCAGGTCACAATATGCAACCTTGGAACCTCACTTGTGGCCCCCCATCCGAAATGTCCCCAACAGCAGTCAAAATGGCAAACTGAAGAGATTCCAGATGACCGGCCTTCAAGGAGGTTACCGGGTAGTCTTGGTGGAGAATTTCCCCCTTATCACACCCAGCAGCATTCCCATAGGAGGGCCGATGATCGTCGGTTTTTTTTCCTGACGAAGGTAATAATTTAGCCGTTGACTCGGGTGAATCATCACTGTAACGGATTCGCTTGGTAAGATTCGTTTTAAGGCGGAGTTGTAGGCTAAACCGTTCTTGAGGAAACAACTTTGTCTCTTTCTGGCTGCCCCACCAAGTTTCTCAGGATCAGGAGTTGAATAACTAAGATGCTCTAGTTCCTGATCCGGTGTTAAAGGGGGGTTTTCTGGAGTCGAAGGATCGACATACATCCTTTCTGTAGACTCATTGTCAGAGAGATTAAATTTTTTATTTGCTTCGTCCATTTGAAGTCGTAGAGTGGTCGATCACGGCAGAGCCCTGCCTTACCGTGACAAGGCTTCTCACCACGAGAGGAAGCCCTGATCTCGAAGGGTCCATTAGTGACCCTGATAGGCTCAGTGCCATCCATCCCCTCAGTACGAAAAGTACACCTTAGGATTAAGCCATCGTTAGGTTAGAAAATAGTTAAGTCACATCTGAATATGCTATCTTCCAGCAGTGCAACGTAGAAGCAAACACTCGATAGCCGAGTTCACCCACCACTCCACAGCCTGAGCCTACATACATGCAAGCAGCATACCAAGCGGTGAAGCGATCGTCAAAAACAGCCAACCCTGCCAAAGTTGCACTAGGTGAAATGAATGTGGAAAATAAAAAATTTACCATAAAAGTTATAGTAACTCTAATGAAGTTTACTTCACCTCCATTGAAGTTTACCCTGTAAGAAAAAGTAAAATAAAGAAAATAAACCCAATAAAGTATTTCCTCATTTTTATTTCCTCTATACGTCCGGAATATATACTGTCTCTCTTTAAGGGTATATCTATTCCATTCCATTCCGATATACGACGATCTTTTTCCATAAATTACACTGATCTGATCGTGACGTAAAAAATATGTATATGTCCTATTAACCCAACGGCATTCGGAAAGTATCTGAGAGACAATTGTGTTTTATTTTTCAATACCAAAACAAAAGTGGTGCATCCATCGCACTAAGAGTTTGGGTAACTTCGGGATTCCCCGACCACGACACGTGGCTTGCTGAGGAAATTTTATGACTAGAGTTTCGTGATTTCTGCAGTTCTTATTCATTTGATTCCCTGAAAAAATTCAACGGCTGCAAACAATAAACGATGAGGTTTATTATGAGGATGGCGAGCAGAATCATATGTAAGACCATTGTTGTTGAATGACCGAAAAAGATTCTAAGGGTGGAAAAAAGCTATTGATAAATTGGGCCACATCAGAACTTCCTTCGAAGGCTATGTATAAAACTGTGAGGACTGCTACATCCAAGGTTTTTGAGTAACGTTTGCATTCAAATGCAACTGTGGATCCTGCATATATGTGTCTAATAAGCCAGCTTCGTATGGAATAATAGTGTTCACTTTTACTGATACAGGATCATATGTCGGCTATGTACTAGTTTATGCTGGAGTTCAAACCTAGGTCAATATAATATTTCAAATAAAACAGGATGTGTTGCAAAAATAATGTGCGTATACATTACTCAGGAAAAAAATGTAAAAATCGATGGAATCATAGGCTAACAATTATTGAAACCGATCAGGAATTCTGACATCACATTCAGGCAAGCACATTCGTCCTTATTCGGATTTCAAGAAAACGCCACTTTAGTGTACAAAAAAGTGGTCTGTTTCTTTATTCCATATTCTTCCATGACAATTTTTTTTATTGGTGCCCCATTTTACCCATTCAAAGCATGCCTCAGCGTGTTCAAATCGAACTTAAAAAAACGCGCGTTTTTTAAAGTTACCATGGCAACATCAACAAATCGAGAAACGTGAAGTCTAAATGACAAATTTTTTATTATTGATCTGACAGAAGTACCTTGTAACGTCAAATAAAATATGACTACCAAATGCAGAACTTTATTCAAACATTATATAACAATTCATATTCATAAATGAAAATTAAAAGTACAATTGGTGTTATTTAATATATTAATATTTCGATTTCGTAGATCGGAGGAAATGGAATTCAAATTAATACTGTTAACATTCTCAGAACGCAATGAGGTGGAACGTCCATCAATGGCATTTCCAATAATATTTCAAACATTCTTCTTATTGCTAATGCTCTCTTCAACGTAACCAGTCACCACAAATGCCGATTTCCATCCTACTTGTCGTTGGATTTGATCTATTGTCATGCCACTATTTGCCATAATGGTAGCGGACGTACGTCGAAAAGCATGTCCCGTGAATTTCTCAGGTTCATCCAATTTAATATAACGTGCAATTTGCAAGGGACATGATCCAATTGTATTAATACCAACCACTTGATTGGTACATTTCCCCTTATCATATCGTAAGAAAACTCGGTCAGTGCTTACATTTTGGAGGCGCAATGATAAATACTGCTTCACCAAACGCACATAACTAATTGCTTCACTGTCGGCTACAGCAAAACGTCGAGCCTTCATTGTCTCAGACGGTCGGATAGTAATAACCAATACGCTTCCTTCTTCTCTGATGTCATGTAAGCGCAAATCGCATAATTCACATCTTCTACAAGACCCAGAGATACCGCAAATGGCTACCACCTTCAAAAATAAATACGTAATATCCGGTGCATCTATGAAAAACTTCCGCAAAGCATCTTCATTGAGTACATATGCCTTCTTGGCTACGTCATTCTTACTAATTGCCTTCATGAATGCATGCACTTTCGCAAAGGATTTTATATCGACTCCTTTGTTTATCCTCAACAAACATTGTAATTTCGAATGGATAGAATGGATAGCATTTTCTGAAGGTAAGCAAGCACAACTCGTTCATTTATATGTGATACCTCTTGCTCCTCCATCCATTTAATGACCTTTTCATATTCTTTTATATATATATATATATATATATATATATATATATATATATATATATATCACTGGATTTTCGCGGTATTAACCGCGATTCTGCCTCACTATTCAAAAAATCGATATTAGAATAATTCATTTTTGAGCTTTTGATCTTTGATAACAAATTACAAATGAATATATGTTTTTCTCATTTCCATGACAACGAAATGTATACTGATGTCACATCACGAATTCAACCATTTTGCATTATTCGTTCTTATTTCAATTTTTTGTAGTAATAATACCAGTATATATGATTTCAAAGTGCACCAATAAAAAAAAGCGTAAAGTATTCGTGGATCACTGGTCTTAAAAACACTTGCTCTATTTTGAGCACTCCGACTGCGCCGTCGTGCTCGAAAAATCGCGCATGTCTTAAAGCCCTTTATATCCACTTATACTTTAATATACTAATACAGCAACTAGTGACCATCGAGCCGTGATTGACACAGTCAAATTCTCCGAATTGTCCAAACTTTGTGTTGATCACAAAATATTGCTACAGAAACTGTTTCACAAGCAGTCAAAACTAATATTGTAAGACATGAAGTGCCACGAGCAAAGCATAAGTCCTTGGACCTCTTCTATTCCTACTTTATATGAATAATTTGGTTAATCTTGGCGAAAAAAATATAGTCAAATTATTTGCTGATGACGCCACCTTCCTATGGCAGGAAGGGAATAACTCCTGGTTACACTCATACGATTAAAATATTAGTTTTTCTCAATTTGAATCTCAGTATTCATCTGAAGAGGATTGCAGATACAACCATTCGAAACGACGTAAAAATTTTACAAATCGATTAAGACGATGGACGTCCGAAACGAGAGTATTCAAGTTACCACATCGTGTACAACCATCAAACAAACGTTGGTAATGAAGTAGTAATTATTCATAATATAATAACCAGGTTTTTTGGTTGACACATCGATAACAAGCTAATGTTTAATGATCATTTGAAAAATATATGTAAAAATTATAGTTTGGATGATATGCTGTCAGAACCATTACGCATCCGCCAGACCAGCATATTTTGCTCTACTTGAATCCCATTTACGATATGGGATAGCTTTTTGGGGACATGAAGTAATCATTTATCAAAAAAAAGTTTTGAACCACAAAAAAAAAAACTATGAAATATATGTGTATGGCAAAGCCAAGAGATCTTTGTAAGGACTCATTTGGGAAATCTAGCATCCTTATACTAAAATTTGTTTACATATTCTAGTGTTACGCCCTGTAATTGCAGAAATGCATTTAAAGATAATTACCAAGACGTAACCATTGTATACCGAATGCTTAAATGACTCATCTAGGAGAGCAAAACAACGTTTATTGATTGCTACCCGTTACAGTCACAGCGAGATAAGGAAGTCAGTTTAAATAATTACCAAAACACCCGTCCAAAGTCGATAACACAAACAGGGCCATTAAAAAAGCGATAATGCGAGGTGTCACCACACCGCATCATTAAAAAGTGAACAAACTCGTAATTCACCCGGGGATCGACCCGTCTAGACGCCATAAATTCACCGCGTATGACAGAAACAAAACAACACATTAATTATTTTATTACGACCAGTTGAAGATAATTATAATCGCTAGGCGCGGTTAGACAAATTATCACGTGATCCGATGAAGGGTTATAAAAGCGTGAGTTTCATATCAACAAGGGGCATTCGATGTTCGACAGTGAACTAGAAACATGTCATCCTCAAAAGTTAGGTTAAAAACTTAGTCAAACTACAGTATCGTACAATAATAATGAGAGTTTCCCAATCAGTGTAGTGAACTTCAGCAAACATAGAAACTCAGCCAATTCAAATCAAGTATTGAAACTCTTAGTAAAAACACGAGTGAACAGTAAAGTTTTCCACAATCTGCCTATTTTCGACAAGCTTCCAAAACAGAGATAATAACGGGATTCCGCAATTTCAATGGTTCACTATCACTTAGAAAAACCTTATCTGTATACGAATATACCGGACGAATTAATTAGAATAACCGATTGACGCGGGAGAAAACGAACTGATAATAATAAATTCCAAATCTAATTGCCGTTTAAAACTACTCCAGTGAATAAGTGTTAAACAGGGTGAGTCTCATGTTTGTTTTTCTGTATTTATGTTTATGGCAAAACCCAACCCATTAAAATGTGTATGTATCTAAAAAGTATTTCCATAGTTTTCAAGATTACAAAGATCTCAAAAAGAGAATTATTGTTAGTCGTTTGCAGCACTTGATTGCAAGATTTCTTTTAGTAAAATTATTTCTATTGTGAAGCCCATTGCAGAATTATCTGCCAATACGCTACATTAGTTTTCATTGTATGAATATTGTTGCCTATCATTCGTCCATAGACGTTGAAGAATTGGTGAATTTTTTAAAGCCAATACGCTACATTAGTTTTCATTGTATGAATATTGTTGCCTATCATTCGTCCATAACGGTTGAATTTTCTGAACGGTAGTACTTCCTGAATAAACAGCCCATGTTCCGGTATTGAAAGAAAGGATATTGATATTTGTAGACCGCTCCATATATCATATCCGGTTCGACTATATTCAGATAGTCGATGCTTTTAATACTGTTTTTCCAACCTAACGAATAACGTCTGGTATTACAGGTGTGGTGGGTTAAATCACAACACCCCGTAGTCCAGTATTTAACATTGGTGGTCAAGTGTGTGGTTAACACAACACCCTGTAGCCCAGTCTATCAACATTGGTGTCAGGTGTGGGGTAATAATTAAGGAAGTACATTAAGGCATATATGATATTTTCCACAGAAAAAAAAGTGTCAAACAAAAACTTAATTTGAAATTTTTTTTAATAAATATTTTATATTTTTTATTTTTACAAATAAGTGTCAGTGGAAAAAAGACTAATTTGAACAGAAGTAAATGAGTAGAAAAATTGTGAAAATAGTTTAGTATAATATCGTTGTTATTTTGCAAACACGATATTGGGAAAATAAATATATATATAGCGTTTATACCGACCAAAACTCAGGAGTATTGAAAAGAAGTGAAGTTTTATTTCACAATGGAGATTTTACAAAATAATTAAATCATGGAAACTCAGACAACAGTGCCGTGGGTTAGATATGAACCGCAAATTAGTATCACTTTGGATAATATTCCTTTTTATAATGGTACCACAGAAATCAAAGATTTTATTCGTGAAATTGAGAATTTGGCAGCTGTAGCAAAATGGACAGACAGTCAAATGAGTTCTATAGTTAGATTAAAATTGAAAGGAATAGCTAGATTATTTATTGAAGCAGAATATAGTTTACAAAATACCGACAACTGGCAATTAATCAAAAGGAATTATTGAAGCAGTTTAGCAAATTGAAATTACCTGAGAAGCACAAAAGAATTTTGAATTGTTATCAGAAAACGAATGAATCAGTTAGGAATTTTTCATAAGATTAAAGATATGTGCAGCGAATATAAGGTACCTCACAGGAAATAATAGAATTGACAATGTATTAGAGCAAAAATACGAGCAGGATATTTTGGTTCAATTTGCCATTGATTGTTAGATCCTGTTAGAAAAAAGTTTTATCTGAAAGTCCTGTCAGTTTAGAAGAAGCCATCACATTAGCAGAAAAAGAAGAATTAATTGAGCAAATTACGAATACACCGAATATGAATTTCAGAACTTTCAATGCGAATATAATATTGTGCACACATTGTAACAGAAAAGGTCACACAGCAGGAGATTGTTATATGAAAAACTGCGTATGCCTAACATGTCAAGAATTCGGACATATGTCATATCGTTGTCCAAATAGAAATAGTTTTCAAAATAAGAGATTAAATGATTCAGGAAAATGGTTTTCCAACTACGCTAAGGAAAACTATTTAAAAATATGGAAAATGAATAAATATAGAAAAGAATTTTCTAACAATTCGAAAGAAAATAGATTTCGATCTCAGGGCACAGGAATGAACGAGGACATACAGGAAATGGTTATCGAAATTTTAAGAGAATAAATTATAGAAAGCAAACAGGAAATAGTTATGGAAATGACAATAAATGGAAAAATATGGAAAAAGGTCAAAATATAACAGGAATTTAAATGGAATCAACGACTATTTAGATAGTGGGAGGCAAGAGTAAAATATACTAATCGACGATGAACAGAAAATGTAATTAATTCAGAAGTAGCAGGAATTTTGAGGCATATATCCATAGATATGAGATCCCAAGTCTCAGTGGCTCATATTAATATTGTTAGAGGTATGAAATTGAATTATAATTTGCCGTATCACCTCAGAAATGGACAAGAAAATTTCACTCATTATATTGGCTCGGTTATATTGCCAATCGAGGTAAAGGATGGAAAAATTCTGGAATATGAATTCCTAATAGTTGAAAATGATCACCGTAGTACTGAAATAACACTGGGATTAGATTTTTACGAAAATATGACGTGCAACTTGATTGGAGAAAATCAAATGTATTTATCAGGGAAATTATCGAGTTGAAAAAGAAAATCCAACACATATGCCAAACGAATCGGGATGACCAACAGAGAGAGTTGAAAATAGATTTGAAGAGATAGAAAACGATTGAGAGACGTCACTACCATGATGGGAGATTTGATGGAACGGAATTCTGTAGAAAAACTAGAATTGAAGAGGGAGGGCCCGCCCAAATCAATCCGCGAAGTATTCCTAAACAGAGTTTCATGCCATGAAACGAGACTTGCAGACTCGAATCAAATAGAGATATCAGGGACCGGTGATTTAATTGTGACACCAGGTTTAGAAAAAACAGTTTCAAAGATGTCAGCGACTGGTGATTTAAAGGAGACGCTAGTCTGCAACGAAATAGTTGAAATTGAAGAATATGGAAAATCGTCTGGAACAAGAGAAAAGCGAAAATGTGTTTGTACGAGCACATATGTAAAATGGAAAACCGACGCACCCTGTACATTAGGACCGATAGTCACACGTGACAGTCGACAAGTGGGAATGCATACGTATAGGTACGAGCATTTCCTGCCTAAAGAAACGGAGAGATGTAACGGAACATTGCCCATACAGCACTACAGCGAGGATGAAGAAAATTATAGTCAGAAAATGGAAAAAGTTGGTATGAAAGCTTTTGAAAGTGAAAATATTCCCGAAAGTAGCCAGACATATTCAGGAAGAACGGAAATTGCAACAGTTAATGCATCAAGGAATCAAGGGAAAGTGATCGATGGAGAAAATAGTAAATCATTGGAAGATAGTTTAAGTGATAGATCACCCAAGGGAGATGCTCTATCCACCAGGAAGTTGGAATCTGCCAAGCACCTAGGAATAACAGTCGCCAAAGATAAGATTTTTTCTACAGTCGTGAATCACAAGGATGAAAATGTCTTGCCTAAGGACAAAATTCTACCGCCCAGATTTTTGAATGTATGTAAAGGTCAAGCAAAAAGTATAGTGAACTCCGAAGATACGAAATTACGAAGTATTGCAGAAAATGGATTTTTAACGCCGAGAAAACGAAGCATAGGAGAAGATTTTAATATAGATACGAAAGTAAAGAAAGAAATAAACCCCGAAGTGAAAAAGATTAGAACTTTAGCCCGACAGAAAGGAAAATCTAATTTAAAAAAGACATCGCACGTTAATTTTGAAATCCAACCAGTGGGAGGAACAAAAAGTCAAATAATACCCGCTAATCGATTCAACACGTATAGGAATATGGATATGAATGAAATCAGTCGACAAGCGACACCAGAAAATGAGGTAAAATTAAATCAAGTTTCAGTTCAAACTCAAGAAAATATGCCAGATGAATTACCAATAGTTGATGCCGAAAATATAGGAAAATGTCAGCCAAAGGAAATGTCCAAAGGAAATGAAGAAAACATTTCTGAAAATAAATTCCCCCGTACACAACCCATGACACGCGGCACTGTTCAAATGACACCCATGAAAAATTTGGTTCAATCAGTTAGATCTCATTAAACGAGAAAATTTTCAGTATGCACCAGAATGTAGGAACGTATATATAGTATGGTAATTATTATAGTTTTAGCAGACTGCAAAAGACGCAGAAAATTGAAAAAATCCCTGAAGGTAAATTTGCAAAGCATATTTATAGTTACAATGGACTTGTAAAATTGGAATGAATAATAATACGAAATGCCCCGATACTTTAATGAAAAAACGGAACTAAATTAATTGTATCATAGTACGGGAACAAACTGAAAAAAATATATAAGGGAATCAACGCAAAACGGGAAACGCCAACAGAGACAATTTTATCAAGTGTTTTGATGTAAAATAATGACAGTAAATTCCCCGGAAAATTCAAGCAAAGCTATTTTGAGACGGATATAGTTCATTACAGGTCATAGAAAAAACGAAGAATGGTCGACAGAACTGGAATGAAACACTGTACGGATTACAGGCTATAAAAACCACAAACGCGATATGTTATGAAAATTAATGCAAATAGAAACAGTTATAGAATATCGAATCGCCGAGTTACATAATACAGAGAAATAATATAATCACGATTTTCGGAAAATGTGTTTACGGATTTGTAGAATATTCACACTAGAACATCGCGACGTTTACAATTGTACAGTACCTAAGTAAAAATATTGATAAAATTTACTAACCGCGCATATATGGAAGGTTTTGATAGGAATATCGTGGACTATTATTGTTGAAACCCAAGAAAATATCTCTGAAAAGATAGCCGTGGACAATCCAGCATGGCGAAGCGAAATGATGAGACCAGCAGATTCTAGAGCATTGCGAATTCACAGTGTGGTTTGAGTTCAAGCACTCCGCACAGAATACAGTAACCACCATTCACAAAACAAATCACCTGTGTTAATGGTACCGCACAAAATAGGATTCCCAGGAACGAAGATTTTTAAACGAATGAATTACCACCGTTTGACCTCCGAAACCGAATACCATTTACGACATTATGCACTTGCCACCGAACCAGAAAACACAGGCTGTGTTATCTGTCTAGTTCCGATACCGACTAATTATCACGGATTACTGGCTCGAAAATCGTATGGACAGCCCTACAATCCCCAAAAGCCAGATGGTTGGAGAAGATAAACAAGGAACAAATCGTCCCGTATCGCTGCTACGTACCCTTACCCAGCGGCGTAGCAGGAAAAATTCCCAGAGGATCCAACTGATAGAGTTAAATTGATGCCCACCGGAATAGAAGTGAGAAAATCCCCTCGTTGAAGAAGGCGAGTACATACCCTTACAGTATGGAAATTACCCCATGGAAGAAAAAGACTTTATTATGTGTTTGCATGATTATTTGCATGTTATTTTTAAGAAAATTAGAATTAAGTACTGAGCCGTGAGGTTAATAAATTTGGGGATAGATTATAATTATCCTCTAGAAGATGTAAACAGTAATCTATTGTAATTGTCAAAGCAAGACTTATAAAAATTGTCGCTAGAATAGGATTACATTCCAGAAAGTTAAAACATTTTGCTTATTGTAGGTGAAAGAGTTGTTATTCGAAAAAAATTTGAGTTTGTCAAAGTTTTTTGTTTTGAGGGTTGGGTCGAAATGTTACGCCCTGTAATTGCAGAAATGCATTTAAAGATAATTACCAAGACGTAACCATTGTATACCGAATGCTTAAATGACTCATCTAGGAGAGCAAAACAACGTTTATTGATTGCTACCCGTTACAGTCACAGCGAGATAAGGAAGTCAGTTCAAATAATTACCAAAACACCCGTCCAAAGTCGATAACACAAACAGGGCCATTGAAAAAGCGATAATGCGAGGTGTCACCACACCGCATCATCAAAAAGTAAACAAACTCGTAATTCACCCGGGGATCGACCCGTCTAGACGCCATAAATTCACCGCGTATGACAGAAACAAAACAACACATTAATTATTTTTATTACGACCAGTTGAAGATAATTATAATCGCTAGGCGCGGTTAGACAAATTATCACGTGATCCGATGAAGGGTTATAAAAGCGTGAGTTTCATATCAACAAGGGGCATTCGATGTTCGACAGTGAACTAGAAACATGTCATCCTCAAAAGTTAGGTTAAAAAGTTAGTCAAACTACAGTATCGTACAATAATAATGAGAGTTTCCCAATCAGTGTAGTGAACTTCAGCAAACATAGAAACTCAGCCAATTCAAATCAAGTATTGAAACTCTTAGTAAAAACACGAGTGAACAGTAAAGTTTTCCACAATCTGCCTATTTTCGACAAGCTTCCAAAACAGAGATAATAACGGATTCCGCAATTTCAATGGTTCACTATCACTTAGAAAACCTTATCTGTATACGAATATACCGGACGAATTAATTAGAATAACCTATTGACGGGGGAGAAAACGAACTGATAATAATAAATTCCAAATCTAATTGCCGTTTAAAACTACTCCAGTGAATAAGTGTTAAACAGGGTGAGTCTCATGTTTGTTTTTCTGTATTTATGTTTATGGCAAAACCCAACCCATTAAAATGTGTATGTATCTAAAAAGTATTTCCATAGTTTTCAAGATTACAAAGATCTCAAAAAGAGAATTATTGTTAGTCGTTTGCAGCACTTGATTGCAAGATTTCTTTTAGTAAAATTATTTCTATTGTGAAGCCCATTGCAGAATTATCTGCCAATACGCTACATTAGTTTTCATTGTATGAATATTGTTGCCTATCATTCGTCCATAGACGGTTGAGAGAATTGTGTGAAGTTTTATTAAATATATATATACATTCTTAACTTTTATGAGTGCATTATTATTTTATCAAATCATTGTTTGGTTCGAATCTTTCTGAACGGTAGTACTTCCTGAATAAACAGCCCATGTTCCGGTATTGAAAGAAAGGATATTGATATTTGTAGACCGCTCCATATATCATATCCGGTTCGACTATATTCAGATAGTCGATGCTTTTAATACTGTTTTTCCAACCTAACGAATAACGTCTGGTATTACAGGTGTGGTGGGTTGAATCACAACACCCCGTAGTCCAGTATTTAACATTGGTGGTCAAGTGTGTGGTTAACACAACACCCTGTAGCCCAGTCTATCAACACTAGAAGCAGCTTGTTTAATTCATGAAAACATCAATTCACTGCTTCTTGTATCATCGCAATATAACACAGTCAAACTGGTCAAGTTAAGTTGACCCCGCACTACTGAGGTTGGGGACTCGATAATATTTATTATACCGGAAAGAAAATGTATATATTCATCTAGTACATGAAATTAAAAATATTACAAGCAATAAAAAATTTCGCATAAAAATTAAAGCAATGCTTACAGAATCGCCATTTCATAACATGGAAGAATATGTTTTACATGAGCTTCAATCAAAACAGCACAGGATAATTTTAAATTTTTTATTTGCGAATTATAAATATTTTATACATGCATAACAATGTTATCTTTGTATCCACTATTCATGTGAATTTATACATATCTAGAAAACTTACAAATTTTTTATAATAATAATAATATATGTTTTTTTTTACCAAAAAAGTACATTTTTAAGTAAAACTAATTCAACATGTAAATAAACATTTCAATTCCACGGAAGATGATATTTTGGCATCAGCTTGTATGTGGGGTTGCATGATACTTATATCTACCTATAACTATATATGCAACATAAAAATGTATATCTGTGAATGACTAAAATAAAATAGGAAAACCGTGAAAAATGATAAAAATAAAATAGTAAAACAGTAAGATAAATAGAGACTATAAAGCGATAACAATATTAAGTGATCAGATCATATTTACACGATTACAGAAGTAAATATAGAGAAATAATAAATCTTGGGAGAAGGATAATATGTGCTAATGATATTGATTATTCTTCAAAAAATCTTCAAGATGTAGTAGAGACTATAAAGCGATAACAATATTGAGTAACTACATCATGTTTACACGAATAGAGAAGTGTATATAAATAAATAATAAACCTTAGGAAAAAGATAATAGATACTACTAATATTGATTGCTGAACATTATTACACATATACTGAATTATAGGATTCTACCAGTTATAAAACTTTCATTTCACAACCTTATGCTTCGTTTGGGGATTGATTATAAGGTGATTTTAATTCAAAATGCACCTATGAGACAAAGTAAAATTTGGTGGAGTCGCCTTTTAGACTACTGAAAATTCCTGTAATATGGAATTTTCACATATATACCCAATTTCTCTGTGGTATACTCGCTGATAAACGATCTCGCAACGAGCTGCTGGACAATGCGGAATTTGTTTGGAGGAGTTTATCGCTTAACCATCCCGGGCTTGCACCTGATAACACCGCGCGGGTTTTGATTTATCGTCGTGATTTATAACCTCGCCAGGCGGGCCTTAAGAGCTAATATTTTCTCATCCGTTTATTATTAATAAGATTCTGAGAAGCTTGCAGTGAAAGGGAAAATGACTTACGGTTGTGCTGCTATTATTCGATTCGATACATGGGGATCTCCAATGGATTATATAATACTCGGACTTGAGCAATCCTCTTGGATCAATAAAAACTTTTCAACAGAAAATTAAACCTACAAAAAAATAATTTTAAAAGGAAAAAGAAAATAAACCTCCTTAGTCTTAATAATAACTGAGTTCCTAACTAATATGAGTAACTAATTTTGAGTTGGCGCCAAACAAACTAGCAATTGAATTAGGTAAAGCGTAAAATGATGGGAGCGGGATGCATGGCGGCGTTTTGATAATTTTTTCAAAGTAACCTTGTTGTTTTTTGGTGTGGCTCTGACTCAAAATTAGTTACTCACATCAGTTAGGAACTCAGTTATTATCAAAACTAAGGAGGTTTATTTTATTTTTTGCTTTTCAGTTTATTTTTTCGACGGTTTGATTTTTTGTTAAACAGTCTCAACAGAATCGGTTCACAGTTGAAAAATTAATGATCCCCCATTTTTCTACCCTCAGGGGTGGATTACTCCTTTCCAGATCAGAAAATGACTAACTCTGAAGTATACCCTATCCAAAAAAAAAAAGAAGCATCCAAATCGGATAACCTAATACAAAGTTATGAGTGGTAGAATGGGTTAACGGGTAAAAATTCAGTGGATGAACGATAAATATCCCCTATTTTTCTACCCTTAAGGGTGACATTTTTCTGTCAAATTAAAATGGGATCAACTTCGAAGTATACCCTATCCAATGAAAAGGATTCATCGGAATCGAACTAATCTGTGAAAAGTTATGCGTGATCATACATAAAATAAATAATAGTTTAAAAACTAAAGAACACGCTTTAATAGAAAACTAAACTAGAAAGTAGAAAATAATTTCAAATGAGTTTGAAATAAGAATACAGTGATTAACAACAAATTTATTTCATCGTACAAAAGCGTGGGGGGCTTGATGTCAATTGTCGTTAATATTTCATGGACAGATATTGGTAAAAGTAGAATCATTATGAAAGTATCTTAAAAAGCACCCCACGCTTTTCTACGATGAAATGAATTTGTTGTTAATCACTGTATTCTTATTTCCAACTAATTTAAAATTATTTTCTACTTTTTAGTTTAGTTTTCTATTGAAGCGTGTTCTTTAGTTTTTAAACTATTATTTATTTTCAACTTTTTAGTTTTGTTTTCTATTAAAGCGTGTTTTTTAGTTTTTCAAACTATTATTATTATTATTTGATTTTTTTAACTATTATTCTCCAATTTTGAATAGAATCGGACCATAATCACAAAACTCGTCCGCCATTTTGGAGCCGCCATCTTGAATCCTTCAATTTTGACCAAATAATCATAATCTCCGACCCCAAAAACCCCACATACCAATTTTGAATAGAATTGGACCATAATCACAAAACTCGTCCACCATTTTGGAGCCGCCATCTTGCATTTTTCAGTTTTGACGAAAACCCTCAGATAACAATTTTGAAGCGAATCGGGCCATAATCTCAAAACTCGTCCGCCATATTGGAGCCGCCATTTCGGTTTTTTTTCTCAAACAAAAATTTCTCAATACATTGTCACCGGAATTATGTACACTTGCCAAATTTCAAATCATTCGGACGTCTGAAAGTGGGTCAAAATCGCGCCCAAAGGAGTCGGTTACAAAGAAAAACAAACAAACATACAAGTGAAGCTAATATAAAGCGTGTAAAAAAATACGCGTCGACTAGAGAACCTCTTCCTTTTTTTTTCCTCGATTAAAAAGAGCTCTGATGATGTCAATTTCGGGTGGTTCTAGGAATGTACCAAATCCGACGAAATATTTATCAGGAACATACCCTGTCTCCTATGTAGTACACAGTTGTATATTTGAAATAGGTACATTGCGGGATATACTCATAGAACTAGAAGGCCAATACCGTTTTGCTGGAATGAGCTCTACTGTACCGCACGGTACACACATGGGCATGCGCAGTAAAACCACTGCCATGCCAGGGGGGGTTTCAGTGAAATTTATAGCCTCTATCAACTGAAACATGCTGAATTTTACCATGAGAACTTTCTTCTGAAGATGGGTGTACTTGAGATCGAATTGAATATTGTCATCCAATGGACAACTCAGATTTAGAATATCAGAGGTATACTAATGAAGTTGATTTTTCATCGATTTTTAAGTTACTAGTACTTTTTGATACACACTATAAATAAAAAAATATTTATCATAATTTATTGGTATAATTTTTGATAGCTTCTTCCTATTCAGTTCAACACTTCACAACACCTGCAAAAGTCTTGTTTAATCCAGAAAAAGAGGCAGTTCTGTATTTTATATGCAATAATTTGAAGTAATCAAGATCTGCACTTGCTTTTCTTTCTTCTTCCATTACGGACAGGAACATCTTACACTTTATTACTTTTTATGCTCTTCACTACAAAACCTGCAATGTACCAACATTTTCTGTCATGTTGGATAATGTAGGAATGAATTGAATCTTCCTTGGAATTCTTCATTGTCAATAATCCTAACATTAATATCTGAATTATATTTTTTAATTAAATGCATTTCATGCAGTGTTATTTCAGGTAGAATTTTTTTCTGGGAATTTATTAAAATGGAAGTATTGTCCTAAGTAAAACAATTTCCATAAACATTTTCTATATCGTGTTGCAACATCAGCCTCGGTGTAATAAAACTGAAATGCTGTTGGATTTTTTTTCCAACCAATTCTTTTCCTGAAAAGTTAATCATTATCAACATGTATATGTTTGTCAATGCACTCTTCACACATTCCAATAATTGAATTTACTGTGATGCAGAAATCCAAAATTGGAGTCCACCATCAGTAGTTTGAGACTTAAGTATCCTAAGGCATTTTCAGAAAAAGTATTCCAGAAATCTTTGTTGCGTTTCTTTATTGGAACCTTGCAGAATTTGCCCAATGGATTTCTAGAATTCAGTAGATCAAATATCCTATCAAGAAAACAAATTAACAGTGGACGCAAGACCTGCTCTGAATAAAAATGTCGTCAGACTAAATAACAGGTGTTGATGTGAACAGCGTTGCCAAATGAGTTTGTAGGAAATCATAATTCTTATTACGATTCCACCAGTTGTTACGTGCTCCACTCAACTTGTATATTATCTTCTGAATACATATGACAAAAGAACTTAAGGATCCTGAGTAATCGATAGTCGAGTAGTTTCGAATCTTTTAATGGAAATATAATGTAAATACATTACATCATAATGCCATTATATTAAATTCTCGTACAAGTACATGAACTGGCAATGTTGTTGATGATATGCGCATGATTACGTGTGTCCCATCTATACATGTGGTTTTGAATCATATCAATTCCTTCCACTTATTTTGGCCTTCTAGTTCTATGAGTTCTGTGGATATACTTAATAATGACACTTCACTGTCATATTTTGATTTAGAAAACTTTTACACGTGTTCTACTACAGAATTTGTCAGTTGGGAACGAAGCAAAGCTAAAATTTTAAATATGAATAGTGTGATATGTAGTTGAGAACGTATGCGTACTTGCTAGCTTAAGAGCGGGTCCCTTTCACAGGTAGCAGGTACAAAAGTACATAAAAAACTTTCTCACTTATAGTCCAACAGCTACTGAACCCTCTGGGTAATGGTCTTTCTATGAGGCTAGAAATTATGTTAGTGATAAGTCATAGCATGCTAAGTACGGCAATCACCACCTGGCTGGCATCAGCCCCGCACGTCATCAGACCTCATATTTTTTAAAGTGTAAATGAAATTAAAAAAAAAACTTGTCGCTGTGAGCTTGAAGTTTTAATACTAACTAGTCCATTTACTCTGAAGTAGAAACAAAATTGACAGGCGATTTCGGTGAGCGCAACTACCTGACAGGTGAATCGAAAGGTATGCAGAATGTGAGTTAAAATTAACTTTGTTCTGTGAACTTGAAATTTATAAGCGATTTAGGAAAAGTGGGTACAATGACAGGCGGTTCTGGCTAGCATAAGTCTTCGACAGGCGAGAGGAAAGATGCTATGGGAGCGCGAGTGAGAGACGTAACGTAAACTCAGTAGTGCAAATGACATTACGTGGAGATAAAAATAATGGGTAAAATATATTTTATTAATTATTATGCAATCTACATAAGTTTTTAAATTAATTTCCTTCATCATCATCCGACACGTCACTACTAGTTTCTCCATCATCATTTGTTTGGTCACTAATAATTTTGTCCTCTGAAAAGAAAAAAGTTTTGAACATAATAATAAACAAACATGTTTATTCTTCAAATAGTGAGCACAGTATTCATTATAACAAGAAATAATTTTTTACAATATTACAGATGGAATTTGCAATTGAATTAGTTTCAGCAGTAGTAATAGTAGTAACAGAACTGAGGAAGTGAATAAACAAATGATATCACAGGAGCTTTAGCTCCGAAAAAGCTATCGCTGGTACGTGATTTCATATGATTTCGTGTACATGTGGTTTTAAATATTAATTAAGAAGTAAGGTATAATCTAGAATATTTGGTAACAACAAACATATCTCTAAACACGTATGCCTATACACAAATATACACACATATATTTATTTATTCAGGTAAATATAATTGATAAAATTAGGAGTATGGTAGTACAGACTCAAATCTTTAAATTGATATAACAAGTGACAAATGTATTACTCTTGGCATTAGTTACTTTTGATAATGTTATATAGTTTGAATGACGAGGAAATCACTTGTTGAGAATATTCAGTAGATTTACCCTTCCAATTTCCATAAGCCATTTTTCAACTTTTTGTTTGAATATAGTGATCATTCTTTGTTCTCTCACTTCAATTGGTCATAAACACGTTGACGAAGATGTGTATAAAATTTTTGTCCTATGCGTTTAATACATCTTTTTTTTGTGATTATGTTTGTTTTTCTGGTGTTATATGTATGGGTATTGAAGGTTAATTTGTCTTAATTTTTTTGTAGGTATATTAATGCATTCAACGTGTATCATTACATATCGGATGTTTCGCTCAATCGGCGAGATCACTAATTTCTGGAAAAAATACCGCAATGTCAAGAACGATGAGAAGAGTGATTGGATTTTTTTTCCGAAGTTCTTTAAAAAATATCCCACAGAAATGATTCAGATTGAACAGTGCGGAAACCGCACCAGGATGTGACGTAACAAGTTCAGATCTATCGCCGATCGACAAGAGCGTAAGATAATTACAGAGTTGCCAAGCGTTATTCATAATATTTTTCTACAATGTGAGCAGGCCGAAAAAATAATTACATAGTTCTCGGCATACAAGAATAACTGAATCAAGAACAGCCATCAAATGAATTTTCCACAAACCATATTCAGATATCACAATACACAGTACCCCAAAACATCCATAGCAACATAAATTAGCCACATATAACAGTATGAGACATAAATCAATCCATTCCCCTCCTTCAGAAGAACTATGGGACTGAATATAATTGAATTAATTGCAATTAACGGTTATAGTTCAAACATGATCGATAATATTCTTTTAAAAAAACTCTATGAGAAAGCTTTATAAGAAGTGTTTCCCACTCCAAATAGAAAACATAAATAAGTAAGTTATCACATATTTCGGTCATCCTATGGAAAAAAAACTATTTTCTTACGTCAATTCAACATCAAAATATGAAAAATCTGG
>JAFIRS010007361.1:0-25831 GCA_018342105.1 Gonioctena quinquepunctata | reverse complement strand
TGGGTTTTTTTAATATTTTTGACATACCCCAAATGATTATTATAAAACCCAAATCTTCTTCTTCGCATTGTGAAAATTTTTTGCCGCATCAGCACCCATATGAAACAAATTTCGTTAATTTATCATCAAAGGAACATTTTATCAGATAAGCAAATGAGTAAGCTTCGTGCTGGAAGGTTCTTTTCGTACGCGAGTTGGGGATTCGGTTTCGGTGGTTTGTATAGGTTTCAGAATCGATTAAAAATTTCGCATATACTACAAAAGGTACATTCATTTGTCTTCGAAATTTTCAAACATTAATGTTTTAAAGGCCACCTTTTTCCCCATATTTATTGATTCTGAAATCAGTTTAGGTACTGTACTACATGATTACAATCGTGCATCTGGTGACGCAACAGTAATCGCTCATTCGAAAAGTACAATAAACATCCATCACAGAAATATTTTTGTGTTCAGAGCTGAAATTTGACTTGACACCAATTTTTGAGAGATTTTTTATCCAACAATAATGACTATTTCCACCTCATCTGTGATAAGCAATAAATTGACATGTCTTCTGAGTTTTTTTGAGAGTATCGAGGCCAATCACCCATATTTGACTCTTTTTATTCTCAATCTTAGATTCCAAACCATAAACATTGACTGAAATATCATTCAAATACTCAAACTTTTTTATATCACGAATTTTACTGGAAAATCCATACCTGTTACATTCAAGACAGTCTCATAATGTGGATAGGATGACACCTCCGATACATTATTATTAGTGGGGAATAATGAGATGTCACGGCCCATGCAAAGCAGCATTGGTCTTCATTTTTATGTTGACAACACCTTTTTTCTCAATGAATTCGGAAGTTTCATGTATGATGATCCGCCAAGGACTGTATTTGTTTATGTTCCCCTTTCAAGGAACATAATTTTTTCACAAACTCCATCCTGAAAAATTCTTTATTAAACCTTTCATCATTGCAACAATTATAACTACAAACCTGAATCACGCCCCCCAAACTCCGTACTTTGGCAATTATAATGTCACGAAACGCATCAAATAATCCATTCAAATCAGTTGATCGATCTGCTATACGATTGGGAGAATTGAATGATTTTATATCTGTCAATTCCTGTGTTTGAATGACATAACTTCCAAATACTTCCATGTTGACCTTGATGGAGTTGGTAGTTTGATGTTTTTCCAATAACTCGAGTACTTTGGGCTTGATATCGTTGAAAAAAGGTGCATACTCTGCATACATATTCTCACTAGATACTCTGTAGCTGGAAATGCGACACTTGAATGCATTTTTAATGAGGTGTCACACTCCCAAGTGAACACATGAATTCGTCCTGTGTGCGAGTGTTCTATTGTGAGAGTTGACTTGACAATATGGAAATGTCACATTACAACAATTACATGTATAGAGTGGTGCAGGTGGTGAGTCATCGCCATTGTTCAATTTAACTCGTTTCACTGAAGGACCTCCCTGGCAAGTTTCCCGTTGATGTCGACGAAGATTATCACTACGGGTGAAAGCTCTACCACAATCACACGAATACATTTCAACAACTTGTTTTCAATAGCTCACTGGAGGAGACACTGATTCGAAATACTCTTCTCCTGGAATATTTCAGTGAAATACCCCACCATACAACAAGTCCGATGCGATGCGCAATCTGTATGGATTTTGAGGAGATTCTCTTGATATTCAACGCACTCATCAATACTCACAGTTCACTCTTAGCTCTCTCACAGGACAAACGCCCTCCTCGCTTGGAGAGTACAAGGATTCATGAAGGTCATGACTACACAGAATATGTATGCCTACACCACAACTTTAGTCAAGGTCAAACAAACATCGAGATCAAATCTTAAGGTTGCCGAAACAATCCCAACATCAAAACTCAAGGTCAAATCTCAAAGTCAAAACTTAATGTTATGAATCTCAAGGTCAAACTCAAGGTCAAAACTGAAGTCGAATCTCAAAGTCGACGAAACCCCATGTCAAAACTCAATGACAAATCTCAAAGTCAAATCTCAAGGTCAAACACACACACATTGCACACCTGCAACCATTCAAGGTCACACGTGACGTCATAGTGGTGGGGGGAGAGCCAGAACCGGCTTAAATCTCCTACTCCCACATACCAATTTTGAATCGAATTGGACTATATTCACCAAACTTGTCTGCCATCTTTGAGCTGCTTTTTTGATTTTTTCTCTTAAAAATAATCGGAATTATAAATACCTGTCAAATTTCAATCCAATTGGACGACTAGATTTCACGAAGACAGACAATTAAATAGAAAGACAGAGAGTGTAAATAAAAGCATGTAATAAAATGGGGAGGCGGCAGATATTCTAAAACTTTGGAAATCCACTGTAAGCATATCGAAACATTCCAACAATAGTTTTTTCCTCAGTTGAACGGTGCTTTATGTCATGAACAGTCTATGAAAGAGTCTTTCAGTTGGTGATTGGGCAAACTCCGAAAAAGGAGAAATTATATGGTATGCAAAATAAACCCTTCACCGATGAAATTTTTGAAATTGTGAATTTTTGTAACAAATTGCGCCAAATTGGAGCAGCTATTTTGTTTTATCGTACAAAAATTCCGTAATACATCGTCACCGAAATTATGGACATCTTCCAAATTTCATGTCAATCGGAAAACTAGAAGTAGGTCAAAATTCACTATCAAGATTCCACCCGAACAGACAGACAAAAAAGTGGGTTAATAAAACGTGGTGAAAAAACAATGAATAATAATAACAGTTTTATTAACAATTTATAAACATAATACATTTCATCATGTTTAATAAAATAAACTACATTTCAACCCCACGAAGTATTACCTGTGGGATATTTGTTAGTATAAATATATATATATATATATATATATATATATATATATATATATATATATATTATAATAAATAATATTATATATATAATACATATAATATAGAAGTTCAAATTTACTTTATATAAGTATCTGAATATTCTTCAGCAGGAAAGCAACATCAATGAAACTATCAGACAATGAAAAAAATCAATCAACGAATGGTGGGAAATGTCAGATTTGTGATCAATGGATAATTGGAAAATAGTTAAACTATTGTTTCCTTGTATATTTCACAACCATTATGGTAGATTAATCCAGCTGATAGAACCTATCAGTAGGTACTGATCGAATGAATGAAGAGTGAAACAATAAACAGGTTGAATTTGAGTGATATGATATATAATGAAATATTATCTAATCATTAACAGACCTTTCAATTTGGATATATTGCCAATAAGATGTTATTCAGAATTGACTGGATTTCTCGAAGCCTCATGGAGAAAATAATTGCAATTCTACGACACGGTCGAGATGGACATAGTTATGTGCTTGCTCCTTAATTCCAGAGAATCAGCAAAATTCATTGGAGCATTATTTAATCAAAATCTGACCAAAATCGATTAATTTTTTTTCAGCAGTATATCAAAAATTTTTTTAAATAGTATTAATAAATATTTTTTCATTATTTCACAAAAAAATCACGCAAATTCCAAGTTTTTTATTAAGATTCCCTTGGGTTTTTCAATTTGTTGGTATGTGGATTATAACTTGTTGCAACGCTGCTATAACAGTTGAAAAAAAAAATGTCGTCTATGAAAAAAATCCGAAAAGTTCAAAATGAAGCAGATAAAGGCTGTCAAAGTGGAAAATGTAATCTTTTACACCACCACTCAATACTTCTGGAGTCTTCAAACATGCTGAACTTTTTTGTGATCTGGTGTATTCAATATTTGATAGAAACATTGATTTTCCCATCTCTTTTATATAAAAAAGATAAGGTAAATAGTATATTCATAATTTCAATTCAAAATTGAAAATTATTTTCCTCTATGGACCACCAAATTCAAATCATGCCGAATTCTTTGATCATTTATATAAAATAATGAATTTTAATAAAAAACTTATTATAATAGGTGATTTTAATATCAATCTTCTCACGAATAACAGTGATTCTACTAATTATGAATATACAATAAACAGTAACGATTTTCAGATCATGAACAAAATTGAACCAAATCTTTATACCAGAAAACAACCCAATTCTTTCAGCATACTTGATCATATTTTGACTAACTGCCATCAATTAAATTTCAAAATAAAATTAGAAGATATTTCAATAACAGATCACCTCATAATATACACAGCCATTGAAAAATCAGAAATTGTTAAAAAATTACATAAAACGCGAAATAATTGAAATTTATTACCCCAAATTCAAACAAATACTTTCTGATCATTTAAAAAAAAACAATGTGGAGAATTTCAGGAATTAATGAATATGATTTCAGAAGCTAAATATCTATCATCTACCAAAGTATAAATGAGAATACGTGAAAACAATGATTGGATTACTTAGTCATTAATTCGTGAAATGAAAGATAAAAATAAAAAATTCGAAATACGTAAAAAAAATTTGAAAATGAAGAAATATTCACTGAATATAAAATTGAAAAAAAAATTACATAAAATAATTAAAACAAAGGTAATCCAAAAAAACATGGGATACAATATTATTAAAAACAAGATAAATTAAATAAAGCCAAATTATCAATAGTGAATTAAAAATGGCAGAGAAAATGATTTGACACTTTTCAACTATTGGTGAGAATACAGCCAAAGGATTGAGATCATTTTATAATAATATACCTAATGATACTATACCACCTCCTAAAAATAATTAAACATTGCTACTATTCCCAACTGATGAATATTAAATTATAGATATAATTAATACCCTAAAAAAAATCATGCCATGATCCAGAAGGTTTGATTAAACGAGATATTGTAGAATAAAAAAATATTTTGGCAGAACCATTAACTAAATTAATCAATGAATCTTTCTTAACAGGGTTTTTTCTCAATGAATTGAAACATGCATCAATAAGAGCAATATATAAAGGTGGAGATGACCAGAATCCAATCCATTACAGGCCCATAGCATTAATAAGCATATTTTCCAAAATCATTGAAAATATTATTAAAAAAAGAATAGTAAACTTTATGAATAAAAAATATGGATTTGATTTAAATCAATTTGGTTTTCAAGAAAACAGTGGAACACAAGCAGCAGCACTACAAGTAATTAATTTCATACAAGACAGACTTGACAAAGGAAATTATGTTATAGAAATTTTTATAGATTCATCTAATCCATAAACTAGTAAATGATTTCTGAAGAAGCAGTAAAATGTAATAACCATTTATGCGGATGATATACATCTGGTTTTACTGGACTGGTCATTCTAAGCAATTTAGTTGAGCCTTGAATAATTGGAGATCAAAATATAAAATATTGATTCGTTTGAAAAAAAAACAGATTTTGTCCATCTCTAAGAAGAAAAATTTAATTGGAATGCATGTCAATTTGATCGGATAATGCCTTCAGTAGCCATTTCGAAAAACTGAATTTGCGTAGTATAGGTGTCTAGTAAATATCCAGAATAACAAAGAACTTTATGAAAGCACAACACTCCTTAAGATGATGGTTTTCCTGAATTGGTCCAGAATATTATTGAACTAACAAACTTTTTCACAGATTTAGACTCACGAAATAGATGGAGCACTCAGAAGGAGACAAAATATTTTTAAATTGGAATTATTCTTTTGCCGAAATTCGGGAATATTAACCTAACCTACTTATATGCATATTCGATTTTCATAACAAAGGTTCCATAATATGTTATCCACTGCAAAAGGACGTGTTCTAGTTTGAATATTGTTTATATGATTCACCCTCTTTAATAAAAAAAACAATATTGCAGAATACCGAACAAGCTCCTGAATTATATCTTTGATAATTTAAATATTTGTTCACCGAAATGACGTTTTTTTTTGTTGTTATAAAAAAAAATCTGTTTGTTTTTCAATGTTGATCCTAACAAGGTTTCCACATTTTTTCTATTGATACTCCAACAGTGAGACAACTAACTAGTCGGAATTTTCTAATTTCTGAATTATGTTGGTTGTCTACAACATGGAAAACAAACGTTTATCAGAAAATTATTATATCTAAGAAAAAAACGATAAAGTACCAGTCAAGCCTCGCACAATGTGTGTTTTGTACAAATGGAAAGCACGTTACTATAAAATGAAATATTCAGATATTCTCGTTATTTGCTCAATTCTTTTCTTGAGATTTTAAGATTATTTTTGTTTTTTAACGTATAAGGGTCTGAAGCGGGCTTGTAGTTTCTTCGGCAACTATACCTTCTCCTATATCTCCCTACTGTGGGTGGTTATTTAGGAGATAGGGTACAACGAATTTTTCTTTTTTTTTCTTATTTTCGATATTTTTTAGTGTTGAAATAGTGGTACACCCCACACTACACTGACATTTGAAAAAATATATATTTTCCCGAAATCGATTTTGATCATCAATTATAAAATTTCAACTTTTGTGTTTGATATTCAGGAGGCCATGTCAGACAGTGAGGTAATAAACGTTGTGAATTTTTTTTAATTTTCAACCGAGGTTAATATGTTATCAGCCAGTAATCAAAATTCAATATAATAAAAATTCAATATAGCGACAACCAGACGCCATATTTGACAAATTCAATATGGCGAAACAGACGACATATTTTATAATTTTTTTTATATTTTCATTGTTTTGTTTAAAGCTATTGTTGATCAGCTGTTATATGCATTTGTTTATAAAAATTTAAGATTTTTTGACATTTTCGTATCTTTTATGACTTATAACTTGTTAAAAAAATGCAAATACAGTAATGAACCTGCAAGACAATTTTATTCAGTGATAATTGTGTAATTGCTTTCAGAAAAAAATATAATTTCAGTCCGAATATGTTTATAACAAATTGTTAAATCAATAAACAATTAAATTATTTTTTTTGTTACCCTATTGAGCAATGCCAATTATGATTTTTAAAGGAAAAATAATTTTCTTAGCTCAAAATATTGAGCTATACTTACTTCTGTTCAAAAGTTGATAATAACGGAGATATCAACTTTTTGAACAGAGCTGAATCACAATCCTTTGGGCTAAGGAAACTGCTATTTCGGTTTTATTATTTCTTTTTTTTCCTATTATATTTTTCAAAATATGCATTAAGTATACCTTTTTTACATAAAGAGATGGGATAATTTATTTTTGCTATAAGAGATTGAATATGCAAAGCACACAAAAGTTGTGCTTGTTTATAGACTCGAAAAGTACTGCAGGTGGCGCACTCTACAGGACTCACTAAAAATGTGAGCATATTCAAATTAACTGCTCAGATTTGTTTATATTTTTTTTCAGTGGACTATAAACTGTTATGGAAAAAGCAACAAGTTAGATTGCACCATACATTTGTCGGCTTTTTTGTCGAAATATCATTTATTTTTATATATTATATTGTAAATGAGAAAATTATATATTATTCGATCCTTGTTTTTGGAAACGTAAGTTAATATATTATAGCGATACCAGCCTGTTATGTATTTCTTAAGTATTTTGAATGTATACCATTTTTGAAGAATTTCTCAAGGCTTCAAATAATAACAATTGACAATCACCATACGAGAATTCCATAATTCACATGGGTTTGTATTTCAGAACAATATAGCATTTTCAAATGGGATTTTCAGTATTCAGTTTCCTGTACAAAATACAAACATGTATGACAGGGTAGCAAGTAGACAAATAATGACTTTTTCCAGAAATTTTTGTATACTTCAAGTGGAAAAATGCGAATGTTGAAGTGAGTCAAAAATCAAGGCTATTAGTTATAAAATTATTCCCATTTTTATTTCGTTAAATATCTCTTACCAATATAGTTGAAAATGTAAAAAAACCAGTGAAAATATATTAGGTTATTTCACAACACACGAACTGATTCCTGATTTTATTGTCGATCTTCTAGCTTGAATTTTTGGGATATTTTTGTTACAAAAATTCAATGAAAAAGGAACCTGTGTGATATTGATTGAAGAAGATATCATCCATATATTTTCCTATCCACAGCATTTATGTAAGCTTTCAGAGTTTGCGCCGATCTGTGCGATAATTCCAAATGGCGCTTTATTACCTCTTCACATTTATATAATGAAGGTAATGTTTTCTTCTCAAGATAATCTCTGAATTCCCTTCGAACAATTTGGCGTTCTGGAGTTACCAACTCTTTTTACTAGAAAATAAACAGTTTTTGTATAAATTTACATTATACCAAGTCGAAAGAAAAATATACTTTATTTCTTCTTGACGTGAGAATCATCGAATTGTCTTAATCTTGCGAGTGTCACTAAAGACATGACAGTAATCAAAATTCAATATGGCGACAACCAGATGCCATAATGTGAATAAAGACATGACAGTAATAATAAAAATTCAATATGGCGACAACTAGTCTCCACATTGTGACCAAATTCAATATGGCGACAACCAGACGCCATATTGTGGATAATCCTAACTAATAAGTGTAAAGTAAAAAAAGGTAATTGAAAAATGAAAAACCTGACTGCGTAAAATGTGACCTTAAAAAAAGATGGAAACAATATGACCAGAAAATATTGTCAGAAAATTATGTTTTCTACAATCTCTGTTTTCTCACGATCTCACGCAGTCGGAGGCAATAATATATCTTCATTGTTGAATTAAAGAAGATGCCTCTGACTGCGTTCACAGTATTAATTTTATGACAATATTTTCTGGTCATCTTGTTTCCATCTCTTTTAAAGTTCACTTTTTACGCAGTCGAGTTTTTTATTTTTAAATTAACTTTTTTATATTAGAATCGAGAACAGGACACCAAATTCGTCATATGGCCTGGTGTAACTAAGATACGGAGCTCACTTTTACGTAGGCACCTAGAAAAAAACTTTTTTCTGTTTTCAACAAGGGAGTTATGAAAAAGAAAGGCCAAAATCTAGCATCATGGTATTTAGGTATACTAATATCATTTGCCGATTGTTTTTCAAGAAAAATGGTGGAAAAATACTTGTTTTTGTCAGAAATAGTTGAAAACTTGGAAATGACCAACTTTTTCGGGGTTTCAATTGATGTGATGCGCCTTGTTCAACATTCAACGCGTGTACTCAGTGAGACCTTTTCACTCCCCTGCTACATGTATGATAGATATTGTGAAAACCCTAACTGAAAACTTGAAGAAGAAATCTGATAGTGAAAATCTGAATTTGAATTCAGATATTTGATTAAACTCTGTTTTATACAGTATTCACCCTGCAAATATGAATATGAATGAGTTATTTCTGTCTTAGAAATAATATTTGGCTTATGGATCATTTGAGAAAGAATAGGCATTTTCTAAACAATTTTATAGCAACATGTGAACATGTAATTTTCAACGCTGCTTCGTCGAAAAGGCAAACGACATGATTTGATATGATATATTCTACAACTTTGGAAACCCACTGTAAGCAGAAAAAAATAATAAAATGAGCAAAATAAACTTTTCGCCAACGAATTTGATGAATTCAGATATAAATGGGAACGAAACGTTTATTCAATTGAGTTAAAATATGATTCAACTGCATGTTTCCGCACCGATTCTGTTCACATTGGTATCGGTTTTTTGTCAAAGTTCAAATACTCGAATGATGAAATTTTATTCAGATTTATAGGTACCTCCGAAATTTTCCTAAAATGTATTATACCTAATATTCACAAATAATGGACCATGTTTGACACGTGTTCCTAAACCCCAAAGCGAGTTAGGTACAGATGAAACAATAATTCACTTTTACACTCCAGAAGTTAAAGGCTGGGCTACCTGACCGACTCCATCGATATTAAGGGTTTTTCTCCGAAACAAGTATCCATTTGAATTCATCTGAATTTCCTGTGAACAAAATATTTGAATGTTTTTTTGGAGATACATGCAATGTAGCTCGTAAGGATTTTTTGAATTTTTGATATATTATTCTTGAGATCAGGAAAAACAAATTCTGCACATTTTTTTATCTCTACAGGGTGAGCCTCAAATGATCGTTGAATGTCTTATGAAATCCTGTCTGTGTGTGGATTTTGTCTTTATTTTTGGGTATGCAAAAGTTGATAAGTTAAAAATAAATCGTGTCGTTTGTTTTTGTTTCATGTACATCAACTTCAAAGTCTCGATGATCTACATTTTTAACAAATCTTGAGTTGAGTTGAGATGTTCTCGACCAAATAATTCAGTATCGAACTCTCAATTCTGACTTATTCGGGCTCAACTATTTGACATATTAGGCCAGTAGAGATAGACACATTTTCTTAAACTTTTATGTTAATTACAAAAGTTTCAAAACTTCAGTAAAGTGAAGAATGCGTTCAAATGATATTTACTCTCATTTTGCAAACTTTATTTTCGAACGGAAGATCTTAAAAATTGATCAGAGGATGTAAATTGCTAGTTTTCAAAACTTCGAAAGTTTGCAGAACTATTGTAAATTTTTCGCGCTAATAATGTGAAAATTCATTAAACTGCCAAAAAAAGCAAAAGATTTGCAAATCGAGCAACTCATTTTACCAATTGGTGGCAGTATAATAATTTGCAAACTATCTCACAATGCGGAACATTAGGAATTAAAAAAGTATATATTTTTGCGAAACTTGTGTTATCTGAATAAAAAGATTTTTATATACCTAATAAATGACATTCATTGTGTTATCAAGTATCGACAAAGGAGAAGCTCGTCAACGGTTTAGTAGGTGAAATCATCCAATGTTGAAAGCAAACGTGATATGCATTCATAACATCCTATTACAATTAGGAATTTGCATAAAAAATCCTCCGAGTACGTTTGACGGAGGATCGAGAATCTCACTCGACACGTTTTCATAATTTTCTTGATTCATTAAAATATTTAAGAAATATTGAGATTTAAAAAAACACATTAGTAAGATTAACCCACAACTGTCTTACGTCACAGTGTTTTTTCCTCTTTATTTTGAAAATGATTCTTGCGTGTCGATTATATTTCAGTTCTCCATTCGGATGCAATAGAATTTTTCATGCAAAACCACAATTGGAGTAAGTAAGTAAGTCGAGTGGAAAGATAAATTATAATTTTATTTAATTCAAGAAATACATACCTGTAAAAATTGAATTTGAGATGTAATATCAATTTCACAAATTTTTATTTTTCAGCAACGTTTCTGTTTGATGATGAAAATTGTGTACTTGCGAGATTTACAATCGATAATGTTTTGATATCTTTATATTTCCATAGAGCATTATTTATTTTAAAATCTATTCGATTGCTATAAAGTCATGTTATAACAAGTGATAATTTTGAATAAAGAATGATTACATGTCGTTTCTAATGAGATACAAAATTAATGACTTCCAATAGTTTTTTAGCAGTATATGCACAAAAATAGTTTAAAGGTAGAAATAAAGTTTTGTACCGTTTCGATTGTTGCTTTCAAAAATGTTAGATTAAATTTATGTCGCTGACTAGTCGAAAGCAGTGGTTACTTCTAAAATTAATAATAAGTTTCAAATTTTGAAGTGGTTAACTACGTAACCGTATCATTCTTCGGATGCAATTTCAATCAACTAGAACAAAATATGACAGACATACGCGATGGATAATCAAGTATGTACTGGACCACTGTAGATATATGTCGGTCTAATATACATCTCAAACCTGTTTGCACAATGTTTACAATTTATAACCAAATCATTTAAAAATAAAATAAAAAAATGTCCCGTTGAACAATGACGGTTGCAAATCTCTCGTAAAATATCAGTCGTAATTATAACTGCAATTTGCAGAACATTTACAATTATTTCAGCAGTTGTAAAAATGCAAAAAATATATATTAGTGACGAAATAGGTTCCGTTTTTCGTATGAGGTTGCAAAGTTACATATCCACTGAGACCGATATTATCTTTATTTGCAACCACAATAAGAGACTTTTGTAATCATTTCAATGCTTGTTTGTATTGAAAAACCACAGCGTCAAGAGAAAAAGTTTCATAAATAAATGATGCGTAGGGGAAATATAGCGCCTATAAATATATATATAAATATATATATATATATATAAGTAAATGAAAATTGTGGCATTGCAGACAATTTTTTTTAATTAAAGAAAAAACCATCCTCGACCATCTGAGCTATCGAGGCCAGAGATTTCATTGCATTTCGAGGATATCGCTTTTCTCTAGAATTTAATGTTAGTTGTTGTGGGAATTGATTATGAAGGTAGGGGACCATTATATAGGGCCATTTTTTTTTTTTATGAAGGTGTTTATTTTATCGTGACTTATCGAATTTTTATTACTCAATAAATGATGCCTTTTTCGAATGGTTGCAAATGTACGTGAATATGGTGAACTTTTTTCCGTTCACTTATCCAATTTGCAGAACAAATAACAATAAGAAACTAAACAAATGACAAAAAACAAGGTCCTATAATTTTACAAAGTTGCAAACTCAATCTATCTTATATCTTTAAACGAGCAATTCTTGTATATATATTTCGGCTATCTCAGAAACGACTCTAACGATTCGGATGAAATTTTGTATTTAGATAGGGTTTTTCTTTTTAAATTCATCTACATAGGCGTATTTCCTGAAAAACGCGATTTCACACAATACAAAATATTAATTACGACTACAATTATAGCGCCATCTCGTAAATTTTGAGGTATTGCATTTTGCTATTGGATGTCACCTACTGGTACCTCTAAACTTTGAGATGGCGCTATATGACTTTATCCGAATACGAATGTTAGATATGTTTTTTCTTTGGTCCTGTCCTCTGAGTAAGATTGCAAAATATTCATATGAAATAAGTTTGTGATTAATATTTAAATAGGCGTCTTCTCCGAAAAAACATGATTTTACAGGAAAAAAACACCGAGCAAAGCTCGGTTGCCCAGGTACTGCATGTTGTAATAAATTATTACTATCGGTATGCCTAGTTTGCAAAACTTTTGCAATTTTCAGTGGAAAAATGAAGCATGAGAATGTTTTTTGCAATCAAAACAACGTTTCGTTCATCGCAGACTTCTGCAAAATTTTATAGTTTGTTTGCATTAATGCCATTGAAGTTTGAAAACTTTTGGAATCCTAATTAGAATTTATTGTCTATATCTACTGACCTATATAGTCACAAAACCGGAAGATGAAATGAACTTAGCCCTTGGCAACAAAAAATTTAATCGTACAAAACGGATATCTCTGTTATGAATGGTTAAGTGTGAACTAATTGAAAAACAAAAGTTCACAAAAATACAGATATATTACAGATGATATCCATGAATTCCAGGATGATATACGCGGGACTGAGAATATAACAAAATCCATTAATGAAAAATATACTTTCTTTGATGACGCTTTAAATCAAAAGTTATTCACTATATCAATGCATTCTTTGTATGTCTATTGACAAGTTACTGTCAAAATCTGATATAGTACACAGAGGCTCACAGAATGTTCAAAGTTGATCTATTTGGTATAAAATTCAGCTAGGTCCAAACTCAACATGCTGGATTCAACACTCCAAAAGACATCAAAATTAAAAACTTAAATCATCCACAAGCAAAAACAACAACGTTTTTGGGAATTTGACCTAACACGCAGTGAACAAATAGCAGATAATTCAGTATGTTGCACCCCCACAAAAATGTCAAAATATTTAGGATAGTAGCATTCAATCAAGTATTATAATGCCTGTCTTGTATTTTTTACAAGCTTTTATTCAACATGCCTGTCTGTTTTTCGGGTTCAAAATTTGTAATCCATTTTCATTGCACTTGCTGGCATTTGCTGAAATTTGGCAAGTGTTGATAATTCCGGTGACAATGCATTATGAATTTTTGTTGGATTCATTAATTCCGGAATGTTAAAAGTATCAAAATTATTTTTAAAGACAAGCCTTTATTCGAATATACCAAAAGGAAAACAATATTTCTTAAGATGTGTGACGTGAGGTTATAATGTGGGTGACAGATTCCATATTATCAGTTTAAATACCAAAAAATAGGTATTCTTGCGCGACAAGCTTTTAAATCTGTTACTCACAGAATAACCTACGTCCCACATCTATAGAAATTATTTTTTCCTTTTTAGTGCATTCAATAAAAGGTTGCCCTTAGAAAGTTTTTTTAATCATTATCGCCTGTACAGTTTATCATGCATTTTGAAGACGTTCAGACAAGATTCTGTTTTACATTCTACAATACCTTATCAGTAACTCTATGGTCCCAACATCATTTTATAATTTTCACTGCACATTTGAAGGGTATATTCATAGTAATATCCCATATCATTGGGACAGTTGGATGAATGGGTTATATGACAAGAATCGGTTATTCAGTATAATAAAGTAAAAAATACTAATAAAGCGGGAGAATTCCGTCCAGTAAACACCTTACCAGAAATCGAGAAACTATTAGAAATGGCTGTATATGATCAGCTCCTAAATTATGTTGAAGCCAATAATATTCTCATGAGTAATCAATCCGGTTTCAGGAAAAATCACTCTTGTGAATCGGTTTTACAACTAACGGTTAGTAGATGGACTCAATCTATTGATAACGGTGATTATGTGGTAAAAGTTTTCTTAGACATGAGAAGAGCTTTTGAGACAATTGACCGTAATATATTAATAAAAAAACTGAAAGCTATTGGTATTAAAGGAACCGTACTAAGATGGTTTACGGACTACTTAAATGGTCGAAGGCAAATCACTAAAGTTAATAATGTTCATTCATATCCTATTGACACAAAATTTGGTGTACCTCAAGGAAGTGTTTTGGGTCCTTTACTATTTTTATTATATATTAATGACATCGGCTTCTGTCACAACTGCGACTTTATGAATTTATTTGCTGATGATACACTTTTATCCATATCTCATAAAAATTGAGATGTAGCTTTAACAAAAATGAATATCTGCTTAGAGAAAATTCACAAGTACTTGAAAGTAAACTAGTTAAAATTGAATGTTTCCAAAACAAAAGCCATGATTCTGACCACAAAATATAAACATATAAACATAAATTATTGGTTTTTGGAAATCAATAATGAAAAAATCGAATTTGTAACAGAAATTAAATACCTGGGTTTCATGTTGGACAGCTGTTTATCTTTTGATGCACATTTCAAATATATAACTAAAAAAATAGCAAAGAAACTTTACTTTTTCACACGAATTTCCTATCTCTTGTCAGTTACTTCCAATGTATACAACACAATTATACAGCCTCATTTTGAATATTGTAGTACATTACTGTATGGTTTTGATCAAAACAAAATTTTGACTTTACAAAAATTACAAAATCGAGGTATGAGAGTGATACTAAAGTGTGATGTACAACGAGCATGAAGTTTATGCTCGACGCATTACAATGGTTATCAATAAAAGACAGGTTATACAGATTAGCAATGATATTTGTTTTCAAAGCTGTTAATAATATGTTACCATCTTATTTTGATGAACTCATTACTTATCGAAATAGTAATCACAATTATGAGACAAGACATCAATCATTTTCACTTGCCAAGATGCAGCCTAACCAGCTTAATGAAAATATTGTTTTATAAAGGATTAAATCAATTTAATAAGCTGCCTGAAGACATAAAACAAAGCAACAAAGAAGTTTGCATATATTTAAGTCTAAACTAAATGATTATATTAAAACAAAAGTGAAGTTGAATGATGCAGAATTACAATGGACTTAATTATTAACATTTATCATCATGATTATGATCCAAATTGTTAGTAGAGGTGTAATCTAAGTTATTTAAATCTTAAAATTTAATTCTTTTCGCTTTTATTTCTTGTTTTTTATATTTTTTATATTTTGTTATTTTTTAACAGTGTTATATTAAGAGATATATGTATTATCATTATTATCAGTACTGTATATCATTATTATCATTGTATGTATATAAGGATTTCCTAAATAAACGTATTCATTCATTCGTTCATCATAATTGATTGCAACTGTGTATAAGTCATATCGAGGAAATACGCATACACCTTCCAGACTAGTTGAAGGTTTATGAGTTACCTTTATTCATGGCGTGCATCCAGGGCGAATGTGAGCAGAATATGACAAAGTTAAAAATGTCACTTAGCCCATTCATTCTGTTAATCTAGAAATAGTGGAAAAATTATTATAGGTGTGAAATTCTATTTCACCCCGCCCAATGTCAGGTATAAGTGTAGTCTTTGGGATTATCATTCTATTACTATCGGAAATCCTATGAAAACGCATTACGTAACGTTGAATGTTTTGAACGTTTATGATTCTATGAAAACATTTCTCACCTTGCCATTGGATTTTTTCCAAGTTGCTTTTATTTTTTGCTCAAACATGTACTGAATATTCAAAAAAAGTTTAGTATAATATTGATGTCTTGAGCCCCTCAAAAAAATAAAGAAGTACTACTGATGAAGTGAGTTCGGCTACAAAAACATATACTTTTTTATATGTTTATGTAGTCAAACTGGCGTAGTCGAATACGACATTATATATAATAAATAGTTACTCACGTTTGGCTACGGTAGTCAAACTCACCACATTGTAGCCAAAAACGACGTTACAGGACACAAAGTGACTTCAAACATGATGCTGGACATATATATATATATATATATATATATATATATATATATATATGTATGTGTAGATTTGTATATGTGTATGTGGCTATATACTGAGTGAATACATTTACATTTATATATTTATTTATTTTAATTTGTGCTCGTATTATATACAATTTACTGAGTGACCATTGTCAATGTACTGTCTCTATGTATTTCTGTTTTTTACATTTATATATTTATTTACTTTACTCTGTGCTCGTATCATATACAAATTTTATTAACTAACTACTGTTTCTCGGTATTTTAATATTCCAATTGTAATTTACATTTATATTATATGTAGCTTTATTATTGACTTGTCATAGCACTAAGGTGTAATAATTTGACCAATAAAAAATCTAATCTAATCTAATCTATGTATGTATATACACTACTTCTAGGATCAAAAACTGTATTGTTATATCTATACATATTTTACTACCTATATTTTTTCTTTTCTTTACTACTTAGTTGTTTTGACGTACCTACACAATTATGTTGTGAACTTGTATCATAAACATTTTTTGTAATTATCTGAAGGTCAATAAATATCTTATCTTATCTTATATTCCCGGCTACGGATGGCCAAACAGCTATATTCCCAGCTACGGATGGCCAAACAGCTATATACCCGGCTACGGATGGCACACATCTGGTTTTCTGGCTATATATTGTCACTCTTCGAGGGGGATTGAGATTGATTGAGGAGTATCCTTATCTATTCGGTTCATGTTACCTGAAAAAATTTGAAATTTTAAGTAAGTAGTTTTAAGTTAACATTATACCCAATTAGGATAAGGACCAATTACTGTTAACCCTCTGGGGTATTTGGGCATGAAGTGCCATATAAGATGTATGATGCTGTTGACATAAAGTAATAAAAAGCCTCGCTCAAGCGTGTGGATGTGTTGGTGATAAATATGGTTGGTACATTTGTTAAGCGTCCTTTTTGGAGGAGGTCGTGTCGTGAAATGCCGCATTTGGCCCATTTCAGCAGATTAATGTTGAATATTATTTTTCATAAAATATATTTTGTATAATTCGGAAAAAAGTTCGAATGAAATCTAGAGTGAAAACACTTGAAATATAGTATTGTAATTGCGAATTGCAGGGTTACGCCCCTTTTGACAATTCCGACCTATAACAAGCCGCCATTCTAGACGTCTCCCTCGTATCGTGATCGTATAGTATCGTATCGTATCCATCGTGATCGCTTCGTATCGTTCGTTTCGAATAGTTTTGAATCGTATCCTATCGTATCCTATCGTATCCTATCGTATCCTATCGTATCCTATCGTATCCTATCGTATCCTATCGTATCCTATTGTATCCTATCGTATCCTATCGTATCCTATCGTATCCTATCGTATCCTATCGTATCGTTTCGTTTCGTATCGTTTCCTTTCGTTTCCTTTTGTTTCGAATCGTATCTCATCATATCCTATCATATCCTATCGTATCCTATCATATCCTATCGTATCCTATCGTATCCAATCGTATCCAATCGTATCCTATCGTATCCTATCGTATCCTATTGTATCCTATCGTATCGTTTCGTTCCATTCCGTTTCGTTGAAACTTACCTGAGTTTTTTTTTCACTATAGTTCGTTTTTCTTAAAAAACAACTATATTCCCGGCTACGGAAGGCCAAACAGCTATATTCCCAACTACGGATGGCCAAACAGCTATATTCTCGGCTACAGATGGCCAAACAGCTATATACCCGGCTACGGATGGCACACATCTAGTTTTCTGGCTATATGTTGTCACTCTTCGAGGGGGATTGAGATATATTGAGGAGTATCCTTATCTGTTCGGTTCATGTTACCTGAAAAAATTTGAAATTTTAAGTAAGTAGTTTTAAGTTAACATTATACCCAATTAGGATAGGGACCAATTACTGTTAACCCTCTGGGGTATTTGGGCATGAAGTGCCATATAAGATGTATGATGCTGTTGACATAAAGTAAAAAAAAAGCCTCTTTCAAGGCGTTGGTGGTTGTGTTGGTGATAAATATGGTTGGTACATTTGTTAAGCGTCCTTTTTGGAGGGGGTCGTGTCGTGAAATGCCGCATTTGGCCCATTTCAGGAAATTATTGTTAAATATTATTTTTCATAAAATATATTTTGTATAATTCGGAAAAAAGTTCGAATGAAATCTAGTGTGAAAACAGTCGAAATATAGTATTGTTATTGCGAATTGCAGGGTTACACTCCTTTTGACAATTCCGACCTATAACGAGCCGCCATTCTCGTCTCGTTCGTATCGTTCGTATCGTTTCCTTTCGTTTCGAATCGTTTCGAATCGTATCCTATCGTATCCTATCCTATTGTATCCATTCGTATCCTATCGTATCCCGTTTCGTATCGTTTCCTTTCGTTTCCTTTTGTTTCGAATGTATCTCATCATATCCTATCATATCCTATCGTATCCTATCATATCCTATCGTATCCTATCGTATTGTAACGAACCTAGGCCGGACCTGTCGCCTCACATGTTGCCGTCGACAGGATGAGATATCCCCGGAGATGTTCGAGAACCATCCAGTGCGCTCTGCCGCGGAAGACAACGGTCAATATTGGAAACAATTGGAACACGCCGGTCGCCAACGGAAAGAATTCGAAACATCGAGAATGCTGTATCGGAGATAAATAGGCAACCCTCAAGTCTCAGACACGGTCTGAACGAGCCCATACGATCGAGCTATTCAGTAGCGTAGTAATATAAATTAAGTTGTAGATTAAGTGTGAAATAAATTATTAGAACCAAGTTAAGTTTATTTACGTTACAATTGGTGTCGGAAGTGAGATTTTGAAAATAAACAAGTGATCGTGGAGTGGATAGTCAGAAAAATAAATTGATAGACCTTTTTGTACGCCCAAAATAGACAGTGGCCCGGTTTTCGCGAAGTGGACAATTGTGCGTGGGAATATAAACTGATACACTGTTCGCGTGAAACAGAAAATAGACAGTGGCCCGGTTTTCGCGAAGTGGACAATTGTGCGTGGAAATATAAACTGATACGCTGTTCGCGTGAAACAGACAATAGACTGGTGGCCCGTGGAAAAGGATTCGCGAAGTGAATTTTTAACAAACTGATGAACTTTTCGTGTAAAACAGACTGATACCTCGTCAAAGACAAAATGTGTTCAAGAAAAGTGCGCCTTGCGGATTTGAAGGTAGCGGAATTGAAACAGGAATTGGAGGAAAGGGAACTGGAAACAACAGGTAAAAAGCAAGTACTCCAGGAAAGACTTGCAGAAGGACTTATACAAGAAGGTGAGGACCCGAAACATTTTTATTCGAAGTTCCGAGGTGATTTAAGTTTGGTAATTAATAAACTGGAAGAAAATTCAAGAAGCCTGGAAGAAAATGCTAAAATCTGGAAGAGAAGCTTGAAGAAAATTCTAGAAATCTGGAAGAGAAGCTTCAAGAAAATTCTAGAAATCTGGAAGAGAAGCTTCTAGAAAGCCTGGAAGATAAGCTCCTTGAAAACACAGAAGGCCTAAAAAAAGAACTCTGTGGTGTGGCGAATCGTCTAGAAAAAAGAATAGGAACCGTTGAGGCAGAGATGGACAAGATGAAGGAAATAATCAGCGATGAAATCAAAGACGGAATCGAGGCAGAAATGGACAAAATAAAGGAAACGATCAGTAAGCTGGAAAAACGAATTAATAGTGCGCCCCCACAGAGATGGTTAACGAAAATGCAATGCTGGACTTGAGTTTGAACTTGGATAAAGTTCAAGAGGGTATAAAAGATGTCAAGGTCATTTCAGAAATAGGGAAGCTTTCCATGAAGCCGCCTCAGTTCGACGGAAAAACTCCATGGGCAAATTACCGCCGGCAGTTTGAAGCAGCGGCCAAAGCAAACGGATGGAATGCAGGGGAAAGAGCTGTAGCACTGACACTTGCATTACGTGGAGAAGCGACAAATATTCTACAAACTCTCACCGCCCAAGAACAGGAGGACTATGATCAGCTGATTAAACATCTAGAATTACGATATGGCCACGCCCATTTGGAACACGTATACCACTCCCAGCTGAAAAATCGCTGCCAAAAATCGGGCGAATCCTTACAAGAATTCGAAACTGACATTGCACGCTTGGTTCGTCTCGCATATCCATCCACACCAGAAAATGTAATGGAGCGACTAGCGGTTCAAGCATTCCTGGATGGACTCCGTGACCAAGAAACCAGACAAGCGTTGACACTAGCCCGTCCAACACATCTCGTAGACGCACTGGCACGCGCTTTGGAATACGAGGCAGCGAAACAATCTTGCAAAAGCCAGAGTAAAGTCCGAATGATTGAGGAAGACTCACAGGAGCCTGCTAATTTGGAAGCTGCCATAAGGAAAGTGATTAAGGAAGTGTTCCCTGAGAAAAGACAGATAAGATGCTGGAATTGTGGCAAAATTGGACATGTGCGTAGCAAATGTCCAACATTCGAAAACACGACTCCGATGCAGGAAAACTAAAGAAGGTCGACGAGAAGGGGCAATCGTCGGCCTGTGTCCAGCAAGCCCCGGTTAACAACGCATATGTCGCTATCCTGCAACGACAGAACAGAGGTGTTTTCGTAGACGGTCTCATCAATAACGAGCCTTGCACCATGCTGCTAGATACAGGTGCGACTAGGACAATTCTCGGACCTTCCTTTGCCAGAACACCGGAACGAATTGAACCGACAACTTGGAAGCTACGCACAGCAACAGGGGAGCCAGCTACTGTATATGGCGAGCTACCGATTGAAATAATTTTGGGCAGCACTAAAGTGAAACATCAGGCACTTGTAGCGGACATCGAAGACGATGCAATCATCGGAATGGACATCATGAATTCCAGAGGGTTTGAATTGGATTTCAAAGACGGCGTCCTACGTGTCAACGGAGAAGAGCTGGTACTTCATGGGAGAAGTGAAGAGTTGATCCGTGTGCTGTTGGCTGAAGATGTAAGCGTACCTGAGAGGGCTGAAACCATTCTGGAGGCTCGCCTGGACGGGAGTGCGAGCAGTGGAGACGTGGTGATGTTCGAGCCCAAACTTCATGATGAGAAAATTGGACGAGGGATTGCCCTAGGGAAAACCCTGTTACGTGCTGAAAAATTTGTGCCGGTAAGGGTCATGAATGTCAATTACTTTCCAGTGACCTTAAAGAAAGGAACAATTTTAGGGCACTGCTCGTCAGTTTCATCTGTGATCCGGGGCGTACGAGGTACGATTAGCCAACCCAACAACTTGCCCACAGAACTAGAAAAATTAGTTGCCATCTCTTCCAAAGACATAAAACCAGCTCAACAGCCCAAACTAAGAGATTTAGTCAAAAGTACCAAGACATCTTCGATACCGGACAAGGAAAAGGGGTCGAACTAATGTGGTCCAGCACAAGATTGATACTGGGGTGCCCGACCGATCCGGCAATCAGCAAGAAGACTTCCTCTTGCCAAGAAGGAAGAGGCTGACAAAATAGTCAGCGATATGGGAAAAGAAGGAGTTATCGAACCATCTGACAGTCCCTGGTCCTCTCCAGTCGTACTGGTGAAGAAAAAGGATGGATCGACACGCTTTTGTGTAGACTATCGCCAACTTAATAATGTCACGAAGAAGGACAGTTACCCTCTCCCGAGAATAGATGACACCCTAGACACGTTGGCTGGTTCCACGATTTTCTCGACCCTTGATCTGAAGAGTGGATACTGGCAAGTAGAACTTGCTCAGGAAGATCGAGAAAAGACTGCTTTACCATCGGCTCAGGATTGTGGCAGTTCACAGTTATGCCATTCGGGCTCTGTAATGCTCCCGCCACATTCGAAAGATTGATGGAGACAGTGCTGAAGGGACTCTCATGGAACACGTGTCTAGTGTATCTCGACGACATAATTGTGGTCGGCAGATCGTTCGAGGACCACGTGAAAACTTGGAGGAAGTATTCCTGCGACTGAGGAACTCGGATTGAAGCTGAGCCCTAAGAAATGCCATCTGTTCCAAAAAAGTACGATACCTCGGCCACGTTGTCTCTGGGGAAGGAGTAGCAGTGGATGACCAGAAGATCAAAGATGTTAAGGATTGGCCCATCCCAAAGACATTCACCAACTTCGAAGTTTCCTTGGTTTATGCACATACTATCGCCGATATGTGCTGGGATTCGCCAACATCGCTAAACCACTGACCAGGCTCACGGAGGGCCAAACAAAGTTCCAGTGGTCCGAAGAATGTCAAGACTCATTCAGGAAGCTGAAAGGAGCTTTGATCAACGCACCTGTACTGAGCTATCCCCTACCCAAAGGGAAATTCATTTTGGATACGGACGCCAGCAACGTGGGACTTGGAGCTGTCCTATCTCAGATCCAGGAGGGACAGGAAAAGGTCATTGGTTATTTCAGCAAGACGCTTAGCAAACCAGAGCGCAATTACTGTGTCACCAGGCGAGAGCTGTTAGCTGTTGTAAAGGGAGTGGAGCACTTCTACAAGTACGTGTATGGAAGAAGATTCCTGTTGAGAACTGACCATGCAGCTCTCAAATGGCTCTTACAGTTCAAAAATCCTGAGGGTCAAGTAGCACGTTGGATCGAGAGACTCCAAGAATTCGATTTCGAGATCGAACATCGAGCCGGAACTAGCCATAAGAATGCAGATGCCTTGTCGCGAAGACCATGTCCAGATGATTGCTCACATTGCCGACGAGCAGAAGAGAAAGAAGCAACACTTTGTAGAACCGCGGCAATGGATGACAACTGGAACGACAGCAAGATCCAGAAAGACCAAGAGAAAGACCCCGACCTTGGCTTAGTCGTCAGCTGGAAGAAGGGCAATCGAAGACCATCATGGCAGGAAGTCGCAGGTTACTCGCCGGCTGTTAAGTCCTATTGGGCACAATGGAACTCTCTTATTCTGGACAATGGGATCCTGAAACGTGTGTTGGAGGCCGATATTGGTGGGAAGACAGACGCCAAATAATTGTTCCCAGGAACAGAAGAGAGGAAGTGCTGCGGAAATCCATGATGGAGTCGCCGGAGGACATCTGGGAGTGACGAAGACCCTGCAGAAAGTGAGGCAACGGTTTTACTGGGCCAATTGTCAAGCTGACGCCCAGGACTGGTGCAGGAAGTGCGCTGTATGCGCTGCTAGCAATGGACCTCGAATACGACCCAAGGCCCCGATGCGTCAGTACAACGTAGGCAGCCCGTTCGAGAGAATCGCCATTGACATCGCCGGCCCGTTTCCCGTATCCGACCACGGGAATAAATACATCCTTGTGGCAATGGACTACTTCAGTAAGTGGGCGGAAGCCTATGCCCTGCCCAACCAGGAGGCCATCACCGTCGCCGACGTCTTGGTGAAAGAGTGGATATGTCGATTCGGTATTCCAATGGAGCTGCACTCGGATCAAGGCAGAAATTTCGAATCCAACCTTTTCCAAGAAATATGTCTACTGCTGAACATCCGCAAGACAAGAACCACGGCACTACACCGCAGTCCGATGGAATGGTGGAACGGAGAACAGGACGATCAACCGCCACTTGTCCAAGGTTGTCTCTGACCATCAAAGAGACTGGGACCAGTATCTTCATTTGTTCCTGATGGCCTATCGATCCGCAGTTCACGAGTCAACCGGTCAAACTCCTGCTAGTATTATAATGGGCCGAGAACTGCGACTGCCTTGTGACCTGAAGTTTGGGATACCGCCAGGACAAGACACTGCGGGAGAGGACTACGTCAGCAAACTTCGGCAGAGAATGGACGACATCCACGAACGAGTCCGGTTGAACATCCAGAGTGCCAGCGATAAAATGAAGAAGACCTATGACATCAAGGCCGACGCTGGAGGATTTAAGGTTGATGACCTGGTTTGGCTGTACAACCCCAAACGTCGTCGTGGACTATCACCAAAGTTGCGGAACTCGTGGGAAGGCCCGTATAAAATCGTGAAAAGGATAAACGACCTTGTGTACCGAATCCATAAGCCACCCCGAGGGAAACCAAGGGTCGTCCATTTCAACAGGTTGGCCCTTACGCTGGAAACCATGACCAAGTTCGCACCCTCAAGCCACCGGAGGATGATATGACGTTCGAGAAGTTTATGTCCTTGTATTCAAACGGGCAGAAAGTTCTACATGGGGTTACTAGAGAGGAGTCACGAGACCTTTTCGAGGTGCCTGCTGACTACGCACTAGCGCACTGTGTGGCAGAAGATCTTCGAATGAAGTTGGTGGGGGCTCAGTTGAAGAAGGCCAAATCCAGGGGCATCGCCGTAGTGTTCTCCAAGAAATTTGGTCAACTCCAAACACTGCAAGATACTACCTAGTTACCAAGAGGCATTCCCAAGATAAACCGTCCTATGAAGATGTCTGGAAGAGTCTCACCAAACTAAGAGATACTATGGTGGACCAGAATCTGGTGGATCTAGCAATTCCAAAATTGTCCTGTGGTATTGATGGGTTGGACTGGAGAGTCATAAGAAGTATGCTGGAGGCGATATTCAGATCCAGCGGCGTCAAGATTTTGGTTTGCTGTAACCCTCTTCCACGACCGATCATGAAGACCGTGGAGTGTTACTTCCATCGAACTTCACGGTGCAGATATGGGGAGTCATGCAGATATCGTCACACTCCAAGGATGAAATTTCGGGACGAAATGTCTTTAAGAAGGGGGCAATGTAACGAACCTAGGCCGGACCTGTCGCCTCACATGTTGCCGTCGACAGCGATGAGATCATCCCCGGAGATGTTCGAGAACCATCCAGTGCGCTCTGCCGCGGAAGACAACGGTCAATATTGGAAACAATTGGAACACGCCGGTCGCCAACGGAAAGAATTCGAAACATCGAGAATGCTGTATCGGAGATAAATAGGCAACCCTCAAGTCTCAGACACGGTCTGAACGAGCCCATACGATCGAGCTATTCAGTAGCGTAGTAATATAAATTAAGTTGTAGATTAAGTGTGAAATAAATTATTAGAACCAAGTTAAGTTTATTTACGTTACAGTATCCAATCGTATCCAATCGTATCCTATCGTATCCTATTGTATCCTATTGTATCCTATTGTATCCTATCGTATCCTATCGTATCGTTTCGTTCCATTCCGTTTCGTTCCGTTTCGTTGAAACTTACCTGAGTTTTTTTTTCACCATAGTTCGTTTTTCTTAAAAAACAACTATATTCCCGGCTACAGAAGGCCAAACAGCTATATTCCCCGCTACGGATGGCCAAAC
>JAFIRS010007360.1:0-25861 GCA_018342105.1 Gonioctena quinquepunctata | reverse complement strand
AAGGGGGCGTAACCCTGCAATTCGCGAATTACAATACTATATTTTGAGGTGTTTTCCTCCTACAAGTTTCATTCGAACTTTTTCTGAATCATACAAAATATATTTTATGAAAATAATATTTAACATTAATTTTAGCACAGAAATAGACCCGATACGGCATTTCTCGGCACGACCCCACTCAAAAGGGCGGCTTAACAAATGCCAACCATATTTATCACCAACACAACCACCAACGCGCGCCTTGAAAGGGTTTTTTTCACTTTCTTTCAGCATCATACATCTTATATGGCACTTCATACTTAAATACCCCAGAGGGTTAACAGTAGTGGTCCCTATCTGGTGAACAATGTTAACTTAAAACTACTTACTTGAAATTTCAAATTTTTCAGGTAACAATAACCGAACAGATAAGGATACTCCTCAATCAATCTCAATCCCCCCTCGAAGAGTGACAACCTCATAGCCAGAAAACTAGATGTATGATATCATGGCAGAATACTTATAGCTGTTTTGGCCATCCGTAGCCGGGAATATAGCTGTTTGGCCATCGGTAGCCGGAAATATAGCTGTTTGGCCTTTCGCAGCCAGGAATATAGTTGTTTTTTAAGAAAACGAACTATAGTGAAAAAAAAACTCAGGTAAGTTTTAACGAAACGGAATGGAACGAAACGATACGATAGGATACGATAGGATACGACTGGATACGATGGGATACGATTTGAAACGAAAGGAAACGTCACGATAGGATACAATGGGATATGATACGAGACAAGGACGAGAGGGTCTAGAATGGCAGCTCGCCATTGGTCGGAATTGTCAAAAGGGGCGTAACCCTGCAATTCGCAATTACAATACTATATTTCGAGTGTTTTCACTCTAGATGTCATTCGAACTTTTTCCCGAATTATACAAAATATATTTTATGAAAAATAATATTTAACATTAATTTGCTGAAATGGGCCAAATGCGGCATTTCACGACACGACCCCCTCCAAAAAGAACGCTTAACAAATGTACCAACCATATTTATCACCAACACAACCACCAACGCCTTGAAAGTGGCTTTTTTTCACTTTATTTCAACAGCATCATACATCTTATATGGCACTTCATGCCCAAATACCCCAGAGGGTTAACAGTAATTGGTCCCTATCCTAATTGGGTATAATGTTAACTTAAAACTACTTACTTGAAATTTCAAATTTTTTCAGGTAACATGAACCGAACAGATAAGGATACTCCTCAATCAATCTCAATCCCCCTCGAAGAGTGACAATATATAGCCAGAAAACTAGATGTATGCCATCTGTAGCCAGGAATATAGCTGTTTGGCCATCTGTAGCTGGGAATATAGCTGTTTGGATATCCGTGGCCGGGAATATAGCTGTTTGGCCTTCCGTAGCTGGGAATATAGTTGTTTTTTAAGAAAAACGAACCATAGTGAAAAAAAAACTCAGGTTAGTTTTAACGAAACGGAATGGAACGAAACGATACGATAGGATACGATAGGATACGATAGGATACGATTGGATAAGATAGGATACGATAGGATACGATAGGATACGATTCGAAACGATTCGAAAGGATACGATACGAAACGATAAGATAGGATACGATATGAGACCGAGACGAGACCGAGACCGATATGAGACACAGACGAGACATTAATTTGCTGAAATGGGCCAAATGCGGCATTTCATGACACGACCCCCTCCAAAAAGGACGCTTAACAAATGTACCAACCATATTTATCACCAACACAACCACCAACGCCTTGAAAGAGGCTTTTTTTTTACTTTATGTCAACAGCATCATACATCTTATATGGCACTTCATGCCCAAATACCCCAGAGGGTTAACAGTAATTGGTCCCTATCCTAATTGGGTATAATGTTAACTCAAAACTACTTACTTAAAATTTCAAATTTTTTCAGGTATCATGAACCGAACAGATAAGGGTACTCCTCAATCAATCTCAATCCCCCTCGAAGAGTGACAATATATAGCCAGAAAACTAGATGTGGGCCATCCGTAGACGGGTATATAGCTGTTTGGCCATCCGTAGCCGGGAATATAGCTGTTTGGCCATCCATAGCCGGGAATATAGCTATTTGGCCTTCCGTAGCCGGGAATATAGTTGTTTTTCAAGAAAAACGAACTATAGTGAAAAAAAAACTCAGGTAAGTTTTACGAAACGGAACGAAAGGAAGGAAAAAGATACGATAGGATACGATACGATACGATGGATAGATAGGATACGATAGGATACGATAGGATACGATAGGATATGATAGGATATGATAGGATACGATTCGAAACTAAAGGAAACGATACGATACGATAGGATACGATAGGATACGATAGGATACGGTAGGATACGATTGGATACAATTGGATACGATAGGATACGATAGGATACCAAAGGATACGATAGGATACGATAGGATACGATTCGAAACGAAAGGAAACGATACGAAACGATACGAAACGATACGAAACGATACGATAGGATACGATACCATACGATACTATACGATACGAGACGAGACGTCTAGAATGGCGGCTCGTTATAGGTCGGAATTGTCAAAAGGGGCGTAACCCTGCAATTCGCAATTACAATACTATATTTCGAGTGTTTTCACTCTAAATTTCATTCGAACTTTTTTCCGAATTATACAAAATATATTTTATGAAAAATAATATTTAACATTAATTTGCTGAAATGGGCCAAATGCGGCATTTCACGACACGAATCCCTCCAAAAAGGACGCTTAACAAATGTACCAACCATATTCATCACCAACGCCTTGAAAGAGGCTTTTTTTTTACTTTATGTCAACAGCATCATACATCTTATATGGCACTTCATGCCAAAATACCCCAGAGGGTTAACAGTAATTGGTCCCTATCCTAATTGGGTATAATGTTAACCCAAAACTACCTACTTAAAATTTCAAATTTTTTCAGGTAACATGAACCGAACAGATAAGGATACTCAATCAATCTCAATCCCCCTCGAAGAGTGACAATATATAGCCAGAAAACTAGATGTGTGCCATCCGTAGCCGGGTATATAGCTGTTTGGCCATCCGTAGCCGGATATAGCTGTTTGGCCATCCGTAGCCGGGAATATAGCTGTTTGGCCATCCGTAGCCGGGAATATAGTTGTTTTTCAAGAAAAACGAACCATAGTGAAGAAAAACCCAGGTAAGTTTTAACGAAACGGAATGGAACGAAACGATACGATACGATACGATAGGATACGATAGGATACGATAGGATACGATAGGATACGATTTGATACGATTGGATACGATAGGATACGATAGGATACGACAGGATATGATAGGATACGATAGGATATGATAGGATATGATGAGATACGATTCGAAACAAAAGGAAACGATACGAAACAATACGATACGATAGGATACGATAGGATACGGTAGGATACGATTGGATACAATAGGATACAATAGGATACGATAGGATACGATAGGATACAATAGGATACGATAGGATACGATTCGAAAGGAAACGAAACGATACGAAACGATACAAAACGATACGATAGGATACGATACGAGACGAGACGTCTAGAATGGCGGCTCGTTATAGGTCGGAATTGTCAAAAGGGGCTTTACCCTGCAATTCGCAATTACAATACTATATTTCGAGTGTTTTCACTCTAGATTTCATTCGAACTTTTTTCCGAATTATACAAAATATATTTTATGAAAAATAATATTTCACATTAATTTGCTGAAATGGGCCAGATGCGGCATTTCACGACACGACCCCCTCCAAAAAGGACGCTTAACAAATGTACCAACCATATTATCACCAACACAACCACCAACGCCTTGAAAGAGGCTTTTTTTTTACTTTTGTCAACAGCATCATACATCTTATATGGCACTTCATGCCCAAATACCCCCAGAGGGTTAACAGTAATTGGTCCCTATCCTAATTGGGTATAATGTTAACTTAAAACTACTTACTTAAAATTTCAAATTTTTTCAGGTAACATGAACCGAACAGATAAGGATACTCCTCAATCAATCTCAATCCCCCTCGAAGAGTGACAATATATAGCCAGAAAACTAGATGTGTGCCATCCGTAGCCGGGTATATAGCTGTTTGGCCATCCGTAACCGGGAATATAGCTGTTTGGCCATCCGTAGCCGGGAATATAGCTGTTTGGCCTTCCGTAGCCAGGAATATAGTTGTTTTTCAAGAAAAACGAACCATAGTGAAAAAAAAACTCAGTTAAGTTTTAACGAAACGGAATGGAACGAAACGATACGATAGGATACGATAGGATACGATAGGATACGATTGATACGATTGATACGATAGGATACGATAGGATATGATAGGATACGATAGGATATGATAGGATATGATGAGATACGATTCGAAACAAAAGGAAACGATACGATAGGATACGATAGGATACGGTAGGGATACGATTGGATACAATAGGATACGATAGGATACGATAGGATACAATAGGATACGATAGGATACGATAGGATACGATAGGATACGATTCGAAACGAAAGGAAATGATACGAAACGATACGAAACTATACAAAACGATACGATACGATAGGATACGATACTATACTATACGATACGAGACGAGACGTCTAGAATGGCGGCTCGTTATAGGTCGGAATTGTCAAAAGGGGCGTAACCCTGCAATTCGCAATTACAATACTATATTTCGAGTGTTTTCACTCTAGATTTCATTCGAACTTTTTTCCGAATTATACAAAATATATTTTATGAAAAATAATATTTTACATTAATTTGCTGAAATGGGCCGAATGCGGCATTTCACGACACGACCCCTTCACAAAGGATGCTTAACAAATGTACCAACCATATTTATCACCAACACAACCACCAACGCCTTGAAAGAGGCTCTTTTACTTTATGTCAACAGCATCATACATCTTATATGGCACTTCATGCCCAAATACCCCAGAGGGTTAACAGTAATTTGTCCCTATCCTAATTGGGTATAATGTTAACTTAAAACTACTTACTTAAAATTTCAAATTTTTTCAGGTAACATGAACCGAACAGATAAGGATACTCCTCAATCAATCTCAATCCCCCTCGAAGAGTGACAATATATAGCCAGAAAACTAGATGTGTGCCATCCGTAGCCGGGTATATAGCTGTTTGGCCATCCGTAGCGGGGAATATAGCTGTTTGGCCATCCGTAGCCGGGAATATAGCTGTAAGGCCTTCCATAGCCGGGAATATAGTTGTTTTTCAAGAAAAACGAACCATAGTGAAAAAAAACTCAGGTAAGTTTCAACGGAACGGAACGGAACGAAACGGAATGGAACGAAACGATACGATAGGATACGATAGGATACGATAGGATACGATAGGATAGGATTGATACGATTGGATACGATAGGATACGATAGGATATGATAGGATATGATAGGATATGATAGGATATGATAGGATATGATGAGATACGATTCGAAACAAAAGGAAACGAAACGAAACGATACGATACGATACGATAGGATACGATAGGATACGATATGATACAATAGGATACAATAGGATACGATAGGATACGATAGGATACGATTCGAAACGAAAGGAAACGAAACGATACGAAACGATACGAAAATACGATAGGATACAATACGATACGATATGATACGATACTATACGATACGATACTATATGATACGATACTATACGATACGAGACGAGACGTCTAGAATGGCGGCTCGTTATAGGTCGGAATTGTCAAAAGGGGCGTAACCCTGCAATTCGCAATTACAATACTATATTTCGAGTGTTTTCACTCTAGATTTCATTCGAACTTTTTTCCGAATTATACAAAATATATTTTATGAAAAGGTCGGAATTGTCAAAAATTAATTTGCTGAAATGGGCCAAATGCGGCATTTCACGACACGACCCTCCAAAAGGACGCTTAACAAATGTACCAACCATATTTATCACCAACACAACCACCAACGCCTTGAAAGAGGCTTTTTTTACTTTATGTCAACAGCATCATACATCTTATATGGCACTTCATGCCCAAATACCCCAGAGGGTTAACAGTAATTGGTCCCTATCCTAATTGGGTATAATGTTAACTCAAAACTACTTACTTAAAATTTCAAATTTTTTTCGGTATCATGAACCGAACAGATAAGGATACTCCTCAATCAATCCCAATCCCCCTCGAAGAGTGACAATATATAGCCAGAAAACTAGATGTGTGCCATCCGTAGCGGGGTATATAGCTGTTTGGCCATCCGTAGCCGGGAATATAGCTGTTTGGCCATATGTAGCCGGGAATATAGCTGTTTGGTTTCCGTAGCCGGGAATATAGTTGTTTTTTAAGAAAAACGAACTATAGTGAATAAAGAACTCAGGTAAGTTTTAACGAAACGGAATGGAACCATACAATATGATACGATAGGATACGATAGGATACGATTCGATACGATTGGATACGATAGGATACGATAGGATACGATAGGATACGATAGGATATGTAGGATACGATAGGATATGATAGGATATGAAGAGATACGATAGGATACGGTAGGATACGATTGGATACAATAGGATACGATAGGATACGATAGGATACGATAGGATACGATTCGAAACGAAAGGAAACGATACAATATGATACGATAGGATACGATACGATATGATACGATACAATACTATACGATATGATACGAGACAAGAATGGCGGCTCGTTATAGGTCGGAATTGTCAAAAGGGGCGTAACCCTGCAATTCGCAATTACAATACTATATTTCGAGTGTTTTCACTCTAGATTTCATTCGAACTTTTTTCCGAATTATACAAAATATATTTTATGAAAAATAATATTTAAAATTAATTTGCTAAAATGGGCCAAATGCGGCATTTCACGACACGACCCCCTCCAAAAAGGACCCTTAACAAATGTACCAACCATATTTATCACCAACACAACCACCAACGCCTTGAAAGAGGCTTTTTTTTTCACTTTATGTCAACAGCATCATATCAAATCAAATCAAATATACTTTATTGTCCGAAGATAGATACATCTCATTGACAAAGTCTGGAATCCTAAATTTAAAAGGTAAAAGGTACAAAGGTAAAAAGGCAAAAAGTTAATAGTGCCAATATACACACAAACGTTAACAACAGTTTTTTGACAATACACAAGATAGTAAATAAATAATACAAATAAAAGATTAGGGTCGACATTAACTAATGATTTAAAAATAAAATGGAAAATCTAAAAGGTTGCATCTTACTTGATCACATTAATTACAGTCTAAGTTAAATTGATCTTCGTAAAATTCCTCTGTAGTATAATAGGCCCTCACAACCAAAAACTCTTTCACTTCTTTTCGGAATCTAAATACACTTTGTATTTCTTTTAAATTGCTGGGTAGGTGATTAAATAATTTTTTGCTCTTGTAAATAAGAGAATTTTGAGTAAGAGCTGACGTAGGGACGGGTAGAGCAATATGGTGTCTTAAACGTGTATTATATACTGAAGAGTTGTTTATTTCATTTCTGTATTTCTTGTGAATTAGACATACTGTCTCTAAAATGAAAAGACCTGCCAGTGTTAAAATCCTTTGCTCTAAAAACAATGGTCTACATGAATCGCGGCATTTGGCTTTACATAAACATCTAATGGCTCTTTTTTGGAGGGTAAAGACGCTTTCAAACAGTTGATGCGAACATATACCCCAAAGTCATATGCCATAGCGTAGATGTGACTCTACTAATGAAAAATAAACCTTCCTAGCATTAGCAATATCCAGTTCGTGAGAAACACTACGTGACGGCAAAGCAACCCGATGCTAATCTTTTGCACAACTTGTTAATATGGCTTTCGAATCTTAACTTTTCATCAATAAGTAATCCCAAAAACTTATTTTCCGCGGCATTGCTAATTATTCCATCATCTAATGAAACCTCCCTGATGTTACATCTGAATGATACGATGTTCGTTTTGTTGACATTGAATGATAGGAGATTTGCATCGCACCACTCTTTCACCCTTATTACATCCACACTGATGTGATCGAATAGATCGGTAATTGATTTATCATGCCATAGGATAGTGGTGTTATCCGCAAACATTGTTAATTTACCCTGGATGTCCAACTGATTCAGATCGTTGACATACAACAAGAATAACAGAGGTCCCAGAACCGAGCCTGTGGGACACCAGAGTTGACAGCACATTCATTGGATTCAATTCCATTAAGTGAGACATTTTGGGACGTTCAGTTAAGTAAGATCTAAACCAAGACAATGCATTGCCTCTGAATCCATATATTTCAAGTTTTTTCAGCAGTATTCTGTGATTTACGCAGTCAAACGCCTTAGATAAGTCACTAAATACTGCCGCAGCTGCCTCTCTATCATTCAGATTAAGGTAAAGATTTTCTAGAAAGGAAAAAATTGCATCATTTGTGCTTTTGAGGATTGGAAGCCAAACTGATTGGGAAATTAGTATGTTAAACTTTATCAGGAAGGATGATACCCTTATTTTCACCAGTTTTCTATTATTTTTGATAGGATTGGTAGCAGGGATATCGGTCTAAAATTGGCAGGGACATCATGATCTCCTCCTTTATATAATGGAATTACTGTGGCAATTTTTAAACAGGCAGGAAATGATCCTTGGGAGAATGAAATATTAATTGCCTCTGCCAAAATTTGTATTGCACCATCCGGCAATTTATCAATTATTCTGAGAGAAAGATCATCCCACCCAGAAGAAACTTTGTTTTTTATTTCTCTGAAAATTAATTTTATTTCCTGAATGTCCGTGGGTTCAAAAAAGAAAGAATCTTGAACAGATATTTTTTTTAAGTATATCATTGGATCAGTTTTCACAGTAATATTCTCAGATAGGTTTGCTGCCACTGAACAATAGAAGGAGTTCAGTTCGTCAGAGCTCAAGTTTGTTTTTGGTGGGTTTGCTTTAGGTTTTCCTCTTAGTTCATTGATAATGGCCCATGTTTCCCTTTGATTATCTGCAGATTGAGCTATTCTGCTTGAATAGTATGTATTTTTTGCTTTTTTAATAACTGTCCTGTAAATGTTTCTGTATCTGTTAAAGTAATTAGTGAAATATACGTTGTCATTGGTGACATGTTTTCTAATTTGATGAAGCGCACGCATGTTTTTGGCTGAGGTTCTAAGTCCTTTGGTTATCCACGGTTTATTTTGTTTCTCTTTCAAAATTCGAATGGGGAATGTCCTGTTGAAGATTGTCTTTACCACTTTATGAAATTCGTCCAAGGGATCGTCACTTAACAAAATGCTACACCAATCTGCATCTGCACAGAGTTGTGAGAACCTATTAAAATTACTTTTACTGAGGATTCTACCTTTACGTGGAGGATTTTTGAGATTTTTTTTTTCAATGGTATCTTACAAAAAATGGCCTCATGGTCAGATAGACCAGAATTTACAACAAAACAACTAGTACTATTTATATTTGTACAAATATAATCAATGATTGTGGCGGAGGAGTTTGAGATTCTTGTTGGTGAATCTACATGCATGCATAAGTTGAAGGAGTCTAGCAGGGTTGATAATTACAATACATCTTATATGGCACTTCATGCCCAAATACCCCAGAGGGTTAACAGTAATTGGTCCCCATCCTAATTGGGTATAATGTTAACTTAAAACTACTTACTTAAAATTTCAAATTTTTTCAGGTAACATGAACCGAACAGATAAGGATACTCCTCAATCAATCTCAATCCCCCTCGAAGAGTGACAATATATAGCCAGAAAACTAGATGTGTGCCATCTGTAGCCGGGTATATAGCTGTTTGGCCATCCGTAGCCGGAATATAGTGTTTGGCCATCCGTAGCCGAATATAGCTGTTTGGCCTTCCGTGGGAATATAGTTGTTTCAGAAACGAACTATAGTGAAAAAATGGTAGTTAACGAAACGAGAAACGGAATGGAACGAAACGATACGATAGGTTATCGATAGGATCGATAGGATACGATAGATACGATTGGATACAAATGGATACGATAGGATACGATAGGATATGATAGGATACGATAGGATATGATAGGATATGATAGGATATGATGAGATATGATTCAAAACAAAAGGAAACGAGACGAGACGTCTAGAATGGCGGCTCGTTATAGTTCGGAATTGTCAAAAGGGGCGTAACCCTGCAATTCGCAATTACAATACTATATTTCGAGTGTTTTCACTCTAGATTTCATTCGAACTTTTTTCCGAATTATACAAAATATATTTTATGAAAAATAATATTTAAAATTAATTTGCTAAAATGGGCCAAATGCGGCATTTCACGACACGACCCCCTCCAAAAAGGACCCTTAACAAATGTACCAACCATATTTATCACCAACACAACCACCAACGCCTTGAAAGAGGCTTTTTTTTACTTTATGTCAACAGCATCATACATCTTATATGGCACTTCATGCCCAAATACCCCAGAGGGTTAACAGTAATTGGTCCCCATCCTAATTGGGTATAATGTTAACTTAAAACTACTTACTTAAAACTACTTACTTAAAATTTCAAATTTTTTCAGGTAACATGAACCGAACAGATAAGGATACTCCTCAATCAATCTCAATCCCCCTCGAAGAGTGACAATATATAGCCAGAAAACTAGATGTGTGCCATCCGTAGCGGGGTATATAGCTGTTTGGCCATCCGTAGCATGGAATATAGCTGTTTGGCCATCCGTAGCCGGGAATATAGCTGTTTGGCCTTCCGTAGCTGGGAATATAGTTGTTTTTCAAGAAAAACGAACTATAGTGAAAAAAAAACTCAGGTAAGTTTTAACGTAACGGAACGAAACAAATAGGATACGATAGGATATGATAGGATACTGGATTATCGATAGGATACGATTGATACGATTGATACAAGAACGATAGGATAGATAGATAGTGGATAGATGGATACGATGGATACGATTGGATACAAAGGAAGGATACGATAGGATACGATAGATACATAGGATACGGATGATTGGATACATAGGATAGGATACAATAGGATAATTCAAAACGATTGAACAGAACGAACATCGATACTATTCGATACGAGACGAGAATGGCGGCTCGTTATAGGTCGGAATTGTCAAAGGGGGCGTAACCCTGCAATTCGCAATTACAATACTATATTTCGAGTGTTTTCACTCTAGATTTCATTCGAACTTTTTTCCGAATTATACAAAATATATTTTATGAAAACAATATTTAACATTAATTTGCTGAAATGGGCCAAATGCGGCATTTCACGACACGACCCCCTCCAAAAAGGACGCTTAACAAATGTACCAACCATATTTATCACCAACACAACCACCAACGCCTTGAAAGAGGCTTTTTTTTCACTTTATTTCAACAGCATCATACATCTTATATGGCACTTCATGCCCAAATACCCAGAGGGTTAACAGTAATTGGTCCCTATCCTAATTGGCTATAATGTTTAAACTACTTACTTAAAATTTCAAATTTTTTCAGGTAACATGAACCGAACTGATAAGGATACTCCTCAATAAATCTCAATCCCCCTCGAAGAGTGACAATATATAGCCAAAAAACTAGATGTGTGCCATCCGTAGCCGGGAATATAGCTGTTTGGCCATCTGTAGCCGGGAATATAGCTGTTCGGATATCCGTAGCCGGGAATATATGTTGGCCCCGTAGGAATATAGTTGTTTTAAGAAAAACGAACTATAGTGAAAAAACTCAGGTAGTTTTAAGAAACGAACGAAACATAGATGGAACGATAGGATAGAACATGATACGGATGGAACGAAACGATACGATAGGATACGATAGGATACGATGGGATACGATTGGATACGATAGGATATGATAGGATATGATATGATACGATTGGATACAATAGGATAAGATAGGAAACGATAGGATAATATAGGATACGATAGGATACGATTCAAAACGATTCGAAACGAAAGGAAACGATAGGATACGATACGATACTATACGATACGAGACGTCTAGAATGGCGGCTCGTTATAGGTCGGAATTGTCAAAGGGCGTAACCCTGCAATTCGCAATTACAATACTATATTTCGAGTGTTTCACTCTAGATTTCATTCGAACTTTTAGACGCAGAATGGCGGCTCGTTATAGGTCGGAATTGTCAAAAGGGCGTAACCCTGCAATTCGCAATTACAATACTATATTTCGAGTGTTTTCACTCTAGATTTCATTCGAATTTTTTTCCGAATTATACAAATATATTTTATGAAAATAATATTTTACATTAATTTGCTGAAATGGGCCAAATGCGGCATTTCACGACACGACCCTCCAAAAGGACGCTTAACAAATGTACCAACCATATTTATCACAACACACACCAACGCCTTGAAAGAGGCTTTTTTTACTTTATGTCACAGCATCATACATCTTATATGGCACTTCATGCCCAAATACCCCAGAGGGTTAACAGTAATTGGTCCCTATCCTAATTGGTATAATGTTAACTCAAAACTACTTACTTAAAATTTCAAATTTTTCAGGTATCATGAACCGAACAGATAAGGATACTCCTCAATCAATCTCAATCCCCTCGAAGAGTGACAATATATAGCCAGAAAACTAGATGTGTGCCATCCGTAGCCGGATATATAGCTGTTTGGCCATCCGTAGCCGGGAATATAGCTGTTTGGCCATTTGTAGCGGGGAATATAGCTGTTTAGCCTTCCGTAGCCGGGAATATAGTTGTTTTTTAAGAAAAACGAACTATAGTGAAAAAAAAACACAGGTAAGTTTTAACGAAACAGAATGGAACGAAAAGATACGATAGGATACGATAGGATACGATAGGATACGATAGGATACGATTCGATACGATTGGATTTTAAAGAAACAGAATGGATACGATAAGATACGATAGGATACGATAGGATACGATAGGATACGATAGGATACGATTCGATACGATAGGAAACGATAGGATACGATAGGATACGATAGATAGATAGGATACGATAGGATATGATAAGATAGATATCGATCGAAAAAGGATAGATACGATATGATACGATAGGATACGATACGATATGATAGATACGATACTTAGTACGATACGAGACGAGAATGGCGGCTCGTTATAGGTCGGAATTGTCAAAAGGGGCGTAACCCTGCAATTCGCAATTACAATACTATATTTCGAGTGTTTTCACTCTAGATTTCATTCGAACTTTTTTCCGAATTATACAAAATATATTTTATGAAAAATAATATTTAACATTAATTTGCTGAAATGGGCCAAATGCGGCATTTCACGACACGACCCCCTCCAAAAAGGACCCTTAACAAATGTACCAACCATATTTATCACCAACACAACCACCAACGCCTTGAAAGAGGCTTTTTTTTTACTTTATGTCAACAGCATCATACATCTTATATGGCACTTCATGCCCAAATACCCCAGAGGGTCAAAGTAGTGGTCCCTATCCTAATTGGTATAATGTTAACTTAAAACTACTTACTTAAAATTTCAAATTTTGTCAGGTAACATGAACCGAACAGATAAGGATACTCCTCAATAAATCTCAATCCCCCTCAAAGAGTGACAATATATAGCCAGAAAACTAGATGTGTGCCATCCGTAGCTGGGTATATAGCTGTTTGGCCATCTGTAGCCGGGAATATAGGTGTTTGGCCATCCGTAGCCGGGAATATAGCTGTTTGGCCTTCCGTAGCCGGGAATATAGTTGTTTTTTAGGAAAAACGAACTATAGTGAAAAAAAAACTCAGGTAAGTTTTAAAGAAACGGAATGGAACGAAACGATACGATAGGATATGATAGGATACGATAGGATATGATAGGATATGATGAGATACGATTCGAAACAAAAGGAAACGAAAAGAAAGGATATGATAGGATACGATAGGATATGATAGGATATGATGAGATACGATTCGAAACAAAAGGAAACGAAAAAGATACGATAGGATACGATAGGATACGATAGGATACGATAGGATACGATGGATACAATAGGATCTAGAATGGCGGCTCGTTATAGGTCGGAATTGTCAAAAGGGGCGTAACCCTGCAATTCGCAATTACAATACTATATTTCGAGTGTTTTCACTCTAGATTTCATTCGAACTTTTTTCCGAATTATACAAAATATATTTTATGAAAAATAATATTTTACATTAATTTGCTGAAATGGGCCAAATGCGGCATTTCACGACACGACCCCCTCCAAAAAGGACGCTTAACAAATGTACCAACCATATTTATCACCAACACAACCACCAACGCCTTGAAAGAGGCTTTTTTTTTACTTTATGTCAACAGCATCACGGGTGTGAAAACAGCCACGGTTTTTCAGCCACGGTTTTTGATCTGACAGCACCGCACGGTGCTATCGTATCCACGCTTAAACTGCAGGCGTTCGGAGTTTTCAATCACTTTGCTCATCTCTTCAGCGTCTTATTCTCCAAACGAAGTAGGTAGTAGGTGAACAAATGATCGCGCAATAGAAAAATGATATATGAGGTGAAAATTATTTTTCTAAATTAGGAAATTATTCGTATTTTGAAAGGCATTCTTGGTGTGAAGAGAATTACAATCATCTTTTTAGTTTCTGAGCGCACAATCGTTTGTAAGGCAATAGGAAAAAAGTTGGGAGTATTGGAAACAAATAAAATTGATATTTTCCGAACAGAGGTATGTATTGCACTCTGAGTGGGTGAAGAGTGTTTATAGAACCTTCCTTCTTCACTTTCTGAAAGCATATTCGTTTGTATGGGGGTAGAAGTTGGGAGTATTGGAAACAAATAAAAATTCATATTTTCCGAACAGAGGTATGTATCGCACTCTGAGTGGGTGAAGAGTGTTTATAGAACCTTCCTTCTTCACTTTCTGAAAGCATATTCGTTTGTAGGGCCGTAGGAAAAAAGTTAGGAATTAAAAAAAAAAAAAAACATATTTTTCAAAGAGAGGAGCGGTGTATCGCACTTTGAGTGGGTAGAGAGTGTTTGTACAACCGCTCTTCTTCAGCTTATGGAGACAGAATCGTTTGTAGGACCGTAGGAAAAAAGTTGGGAATTTTCGAAAAAAATAAAAATTCATATTTTTCAAATGGAGCGGTGTATCGCACTTTGAGTGGGTAGAGAGTGTTTGTACAACCTTTCTTCTTCAGCTTATGGAGACAGAATCGTTTGTAGGGCCGTAAGAAAAAAGTTGGGAATTTTCGAAAAAAATTAAAATTCATATTTTTCAAAGAGAGCGGTGTATCGCACTTTGAATTATTAGAGAGTGTTTATACAACCTTTCTTCTTCAGATTCCGGAGACAGAATCGTTTGTAGAGCCGTAGGAAAAAAGTTGTGAATTTTTCAAAAAAATAAAAATTCATATTTTTCAAACGGAGCGGTGTATCGCACTTTGAGTGGGTAGAGAGTGTTTGTACAACCTTTCTTCTTCAGTTATGGAGACAGAATCGTTTGTAGGACCGTAGGAAAAAGTTGGGAATTTTCGAAAAAAATAAAAATTCATATTTTTCAAACGGAGCGGTGTATCGCACTTTGAGTGTGTAGAGAGTGTTTATACAACCTTTCTTCTTCAGCTTCTGGAGACAGAATTGTTTGTAGGGCCGTAGGAAAAAAGTTGAGAATTTTTGAAAAAAAAAATTCATATTTTTCAAAGAGAGCGGTGTATCGCACTTTGAATTGCTAGAGAGTGTTTATACAACCTTTCTTCTTCAGCTTATGGAGACAGAATCGTTTGTAGGAACGTAGGAAAAAAGTTGGGAATTTTCGAAAAAAATAAAAATTCATATTTTTTAAAGAGAGCGGTGTATCGCACTTTGAATTGCTAGAGAGTGTTTATACAACCTTTCTTCTTCAGCTTCTGGAGACAGAATCGTTTGTAGGGCCGTAGGAAAAAAAGTTGGGAATTTTCGAAAAAAATAAAAATTCATATTTTTTAAACGGGGCGGTGTATCGCACTTTGAGTGGGTAGAGAGTGTTTGTACAAACTTTCTTCTTCAGCTTCTGGAGACAGAATCGTTTGTAGGACCGTAGGAAAAAAGTTGGGAATTTTCGAAAAAAATAAAAATTCATATTTTTTAAAACGGGGCGGTGTATCGCACTTTGAGTGGGTAGAGAGTGTTTGTACAACTTCTTCTCAGCTTCTGGAGACAGAATCGTTTGTAGGACCGTAGGAAAAAAGTTGGGAATTTTCGAAAAAAATAAAAATTCATATTTTTCAAACGGAGCGTTGTATCGCACTTTGAGTGGGTAGAGGTGTTTGTACCACCTTTCTTCTTCAGCTTATGGAGACAGAATCGTTTGTAGGGCCGTAGGATAAAAGTTGGGAATTTTCGAAAAAAATAAAAATTCATATTTTTTAAAGAGAGCGGTGTATCGCACTTTGAGTGGGTATAGAGTGTTTGTACAACCTTTCTTCTTCAGCTCCTGGAGACAGAATCGTTTGTAGGACCGTAGGAAAAAAGTTGGGAATTTTCGATAAAATAAAAATTCATATTTTTCAAACGGAGCGGTGTATCGCACTTTGAGTGGGTAGAGAGTGATTATGTCTCCAGAAGCTGAAGAACAAAGGTTATATAAACACTCTCTACCGACTCAAGTGATCACGTCTTTAGAAAATATGGAATTTATTATTCGAAAATTCCCACTTTCTACAGTCTAACGATTCTGTCTCAACTGAAGGAAAAGGTTGACAACTCTCACCAAAGTGTGATAGCACCGCTCTGTTTGAAAATATGAATTTTATATTTCGAAATTCCCACTTATTCTACGGCCTACAGATTCTGTCTCCAGATGAGGAGAAAGGTGTATAAACACTCTTATCCACTCAAAGTGCGATACACTACTGTTGAAAATATGAATATTTCGAAAATTCCAATTTCTACGGCTAAACGATTCTCTCAGAAGGTAAGAGAAAGGTTGTATAAACCCTCTCTAGTGCGATACGCTCTATTTGAAAATATGATGTTTATTATTTCGAAAATTCCCAACTTTCGCTAAGCTGAAGAAAGGTTTATAAACTCTCTATCACTAAAAGTGCGATACACCTCTGTTGAAACATGAATTTTTATTTATTTCGAAAGTTCCCAATTTTCTTACGACAACGATTCTGTCTCAAAGCTGAAGAAGGAAGTTATAACACTCTCTACCACTCAATGATACACGCTCTGTTTAAAATATGAATTTTATTTATTCGAAATTCCAACTTCTACGACCTATAAACGATTCCGTCTCAGAAGTTATAAACACTCTCTACCATCAAGTGTGATACCGCTCTGTTTGAAAAATGAATTTTATTTTTTCGAAATTCTTACTCACTGCCCTACAACGATTCTGTCTCAGAACTGAAGAAAAAGGTTATATAAACACTCTCTCCACTCAAAGTGCGATACACCGCTGTTTGAAAATATGAATTTTATTTATTTCGAAAAGTCCCAATTTTTTGCTCGGCCCTGCACGATTCTGTCTCAAGCTGAAGAACAGGGTAATATGACACTCTCTACCCTCAAGTGCGATACACCGTCTGTTGAAAATATGAATTTTATTTATTTCGAAATTCCCACTTTTTCCTGCGCCATAACGATTTGTCTCCAGAAGCTGAAGAGAAGGTTGTATAACACTCTCTCCACTCAAAGTGTGATCACCGCTCTGTTTGAAAATATGAATTTTATTTTTTCGAAATTCCCAATTTTTCTCGTACAACGATTCTGTCTCCAGACTGAAGAAAGGTTATATAAACACTCTCCCACTCAAGTCGATACCGCTCTGTTTGAAATATAATTTTTATTTATTTCGAAAATTCCCAACTTTCACAAACGATTCTGTCTCCAGAAGCTGAAGAAAAGGTTGTATAAACATCTCTACCACTCAAGTGCGATACAATCTCTGTTTGAAAATATGAATTTTTATTTATTCGAAAGTTCCCAATTTTTTCTACGGTCACGATTCTGTCTCCAAAGCTGAAGGGGAAGGTTGTATAACACTTCTACCACTCAAAGTGTGATACCCGCTCTGTTTGAAAAATATGAATTTTTATTTATTTCGAAAATTCCCAACTTTTTTCCTACGACCCTACAAACGATTCTGTCTCCAGAAGCTGAGGGAGAAAGGTTGTATAAACACTCTCTACCCACTCAAAGTATGATACACCGCTCTGTTTGAAAAATATGAATCTTTATTTATTTCGAAAATTCCCAATTTTTTTACTACTGCCCTACAAACGATTCTGTCTCCAGAAGCTGGAGAACAGAGGTTATATAAAACTCTCTACCCACTCAAAGTATGATACACCGCTCTGTTTGAAAAATATGAATCTTTATTTATTTCGAAAATTCCCAATTTTTTTACTACTGCCCTACAAACGATTCTGTCTCCAGAAGCTGAAGAAGAAAGGTTGTATAAACACTCTCTACCCACTCAAAGTGCGATACACCGCTCTGTTTGAAAATATGAATTTTATTTATTTCGAAAATTCCCATTTTTTCCTACGGCCCTACAAACGATTCTGTCTCCAGAAGCTGAAGGAGAAAGGTTGTATAAACACTCTCTACCCACTCAAAGTGCGATACACCGCTCTGTTTGAAAAATATGAATTTTATTTATTTCGAAAATTCCCGATTTTTTTTCCTACGGCCCTACAAACGATTCTGTCTCCAGAAGCTGAAGAAGAAAGGTTGTATAAACACTCTCTATCCTCTCAAAGTGCGATACACCGCTCTGTTTGAAACATATGAATTTTTATTTAATTCGAAAGTTCCCAATTTTTTTCTTACGGCCCTACAAACGATTCTGTCTCCAGAAGCTGAAGAGGGAAGGTTGTATAAACACTCTCTACCCACTCAAAGTGCGATACACCGCTCTGTTTGAAAAATATGAATTTTTATTTATTTCGAAAATTCCCAACTTTTTTCCTACGGCCCTACAAACGATTCTGTCTCCATAAGCTGAAGAAGAAAGGTTGTATTAACACTCTCTACCCACTCAAAGTGCGATACACCGCTCTGTTTGGAAAATATAAATTTTTATTTGTCTCGAATATGCCCAACTTTTTTCCTATTGCCTTACAAACGATTGTGCGCTCAGAAATTAAAAAAGATGACTGTAATTATCTTCCCATCCAGAATGCCTTTCAAAATACGAATGATCTCCTAATTTAGAAAAATAATTTTCACCTCATTTACTCAATATCATTTTTCTATTGCGCGATCATTTGTTTACCTACTTCCTTCCTACTTAGTTTGAAGAATAAGCGCTGAAGAGATGAGCAAACTGATTGAAAACTCTGAAAGCCTGCAATTCATGTGTGGATGCGATAGGGACGCGCGGTGTTGCCAGATCGAAATCCGTGGATGAGAAAACCGTGGCTGTTTTCACACCCGTAACAGCATCATACATCTTATATGGCACTTCATGCCCAAATACCCCAGAGGGTTAACAGTAATTGGTCCCTATCCTAATTGGGTATAATGTTAACTTAAAACTACTTACTTAAAATTTCAAATTTTTTCAGGTAACATGAACCGAACAGATAAGGATACTCCTCAATCAATCTCAATCCCCCTCGAAGAGTGACAATATATAGCCAGAAAACTAGATGTATGCCATCTAGCTAGCCGGATATATAGCTGTTTAGCCATCCTAGCCGGAATATAGTGTTTGGCCATCGTAGCGGGAATATAGTTGTTTTTTAAGAAAAACGAACTATACTGAAAAAAAGCTCAGGTAAGTTTTAACGAAACGGAACGAAACAGAATGGAACGAAACGATACGATAGGATACGATAGGATACGATAGGATACAATAGGATTCACTAGGATACGATAGGATACGATTGGATACGATTGGATACGATAGGATACGATAGGATATGATAGGATACGATAGGATATGATAGGATATGATGAGATACGATTCGAAACAAAAGGAAAGGAAACGAAACGAGACGAGACGTCTAGAATGGCGGCTCGTTATAGGTCGGAATTGTCAAAAGGGGCGTAACCCTGCAATTCGCAATTACAATACTATATTTCGAGTGTTTTCACTCTAGATTTCATTCGAACTTTTTTCCGAATTATACAAAATATATTTTATGAAAAATAATATTCAACATTAATTTGCTGAAATGGGCCAAATGCGGCATTTCACGACACGACCTATTCCAAAAAGGACGCTTAACAAATGTACCAACCATATTTATTCGAAACAAAAGAAAACGAAAACGATACGAAACGGAATACGATAGAATACGATAGGATACGAATGGATACAATAGGATAGGATACGATTGGATACGATTCAAAACGATTCGAAACGAAACGATACGATACTATACGATACGAGACGAGAATGGCGGCTCGTTAGAGGACGGAATTGTCAAAAGGGGCGTAACCCTGCAATTCGCAATTACAATACTATATTTCGAGTGTTTTCACTCTAGATTTCATTCGAACTTTTTTCTGAATTATACAAAATATATTTTATGAAAAATAATATTTAACATTAATTTGCTGAAATGGGCCAAATGCGGCATTTCACGACACGACCCCCTCCAAAAAGGACACTTAACAAATGTACCAACCATATTTATTCGAAACAAAAGGATATATTTATCACCAACACAACCACCAACGCCTTGAAAGAGGGTTTTTTTTACTTTATGTCAACAGCATCATACATCTTATATGGCACTTCATTCCCAAATACCCCAGAGGGTTAACAGTAATTGGTCCCTATCCTAATTGGGTATAATGTTAACTTAAAACAACTTACTTAAAATTTCAAATTTTTTCAGGTAACATGAACCGAACAGACAAGGATACTCCTCAATAAATCTCAATCCCCCTCGAAGAGTGACAATATAAAGCCAGAAAACTAGATGTGTGCCATCTGTAGCCGGGTATATAGCTGTTTGGCTATCTGTAGCCGGGAATATAGCTGTTTGGCCATCCGTAGTTGGGAATATAGCTGTTTGGCCTACCGTAGCCGGGAATATAGTTGTTTTTTAAGAAAAACGAACTATAGTGAAAAAAAAACTCAGGTAAATTTTAACGAAACGGAATGGAACGATTAATACGATAGGATACAATAGGATACGGGATACCATAGGATACGATTGGATACGATTGGATACGATAGGATACATAGGATATGATAGGATACGATGGATATGATACGATTCGAAACAAAAGGAAACGATACGATAGGATACGATAGGATACGATAGGATACGATAGGATACGATAGGATACGATAGGATACGATTGGATACAATAGGATACGATAGGATACGATAGGATAGGATACGATAGGATACGATTCAAAACGAAAGGAATCGAAACGATACGAAACGATACGATAGGATACGATACAATGAGATACTATACGATACGAGACGAGACGTCTAGAATGGCGGCTCGTTATTGGTCGGAATTGTCAAAATAATAATAATCTTTATTAGCATCAGCTCTCAATTATAAATAGTATAAATAAAATAGTAGTATAAATGTATAAATAAAATAGTATAGTATAAATAAAATAGCATAAATAAAGTACAGAATACATAAAATACAATGCACGAACAAGTTAAATTAGCAGTATAAAATCGAAATAATACAAGAAGAGATATTACAATGATGGGTTATAAACCTTTTATATATTTTACACACTGGCTTTTGAATTCTCTCAATGACGAGTATTCTTTCAATTCTCTTGGTAATGAGTTGTAAAGCTGTAAGCCTTTGATGAACACTGTGTTTGTAGCAGCATTAGCAACATTAATATAGAAATCATTGGAAGCTATGATCTGGTATTGTGGATTTGTATTTCTTGGAGATAAGTTATTTCTTCAGTTAGATAGGTTGGTGAGCATCCTGACTTGAGTTTATACACAAACTTTAGCATATTATAAGCAGCTCTCTGTCAACATTCAATAAATTCAAGATTCCAACTGTAAGCTATTGATGTTCGTTTTCTACATAATAGAATGGCTCTCATAGCACGATTTTGTACTTTTTGTAATGTATCAATTTGTTCATTATTCATCAGGTATATGAATGTTCCACAGAAATCAAGATGAGGAGATATTATGGTTTTATATATAGTTAACTTAGTAAAAGATGATACCTTATTATTCAATCTATATAGGAAATTAATTTTTCTTGCCATTTTCTTCTTAATATACTCACGATGTGATTTAAGATTCAGTTCATTATCTATCATGAAGCCCAGGTACTTGAAATGTTTAGCTTCTTCAATTACATTATTATCAATCAATAAATGGTGGCTGGATGTTACATTTTTCAATTTGTTCAAGTTATATTTATTTGAAATTACCATGTATTTGGTTTTATTTATGTTTAATTTCAAACCATTGTCATTCAGCCATATGGACAATTTCTCAAATCTTGATTTATTAATGATATAGTACTCTGAATATCCTCTACATCTCCTTCGCAGTAGATCATAGTATCATCCGCAAACAATTTTATTTTGCAATTTTGAACATGGTGTACTATGTCATTGATGAACAAAATGAATAATATTGGTCCTAGAGCACGTAACCCTGCAATTCGCAATTACAATACTATATTTCGAGTGTTTTCACTCTAGATTTCATTCGAACTTTTTTCCGAATTATACAAAATATATTTTATGAAAAATAATATTTAACATTAATTTGCTGAAATGGGCCAAATGCGGCATTTCACGACACGAATCCCTCCAAAAAGGACGCTTAACAAATGTACCAACCATATTCATCACCAACGCCTTGAAAGAGGCTTTTTTTTTACTTTATGTCAACAGCATCATACATCTTATATGGCACTTCATGCCAAAATACCCCAGAGGGTTAACAGTAATTGGTCCCTATCCTAATTGGGTATAATGTTAACCTAAAACTACCTACTTAAAATTTCAAATTTTTTCAGGTAACATGAACCGAACAGATAAGGATACTCAATCAATCTCAATCCCCCTCGAAGAGTGACAATATATAGCCAGAAAACTAGATGTGTGCCATCCGTAGCCGGGTATATAGCTGTTTGGCCATCCGTAGCGGGGAATATAGCTGTTTGGTCATCCGTAGCCGGGAATATAGCTGTTTGGCCTTCCGAGCCGGGAATATAGTTGTTTTTTAAGAAAAACGAACCATAGTGAAGAAAAAACCCCGGTAAGTTTTAACTAAACGGAATGGAACGAAACGATACGATAGGATACGATAGGATACGATTTGATACGATTGGATACGATAGGATACGATAGGATACGATAGGATATGATAGGATACGATAGGATATGATAGGATATGATGAGATACGATTCGAAACAAAAGGAAACGATACGAAACAATACGATACGATAGGATACGATAGGATACGGTAGGATACGATTGGATACAATAGGATACAATAGGATACGATAGGATACGATAGGATACAATAGGATACGATGGATACGATTCGAAAGGAAACGAAACGATACGAAATGATACAAAAAGATACAATAGGATACGATACGAGACGAGACGTCTAGAATGGCGGCTCGTTATAGGTCGGAATTGTCAAAAGGGGGCTTTACCCTGCAATTCGCAATTACAATACTATATTTCGAGTGTTTTCACTCTAGATTTCATTCGAACTTTTTTCCGAATTATACAAAATATATTTTATGAAAAATAATATTTTACATTAATTTGCTGACATAGGCCAGATGCGGAATTTCACGACACGACCCCCTACAAAAAGGACGCTTAACAAATGTACCAACCATATTTATCACCAACACAACCACCAACGCCTTGAAAGAGGCTTTTTTTTTACTTTATGTCAACAGCATCATACATCTTATATGGCACTTCATGCCCAAATACCCCCAGAGGGTTAACAGTAATTGGTCCCTATCCTAATTGGGTATAATGTTAACCTAAAACTACTTACTTAAAATTTCAAATTTTTTCAGGTAACATGAACCGAACAGATAAGGATACTCCTCAATCAATCTCAATCCCCCTCGAAGAGTGACAATATATAGCCAGAAAACTAGATGTGTGCCATCCGTAGCCGGGTATATAGCTGTTTGGCCATCCGTAGCCGGGAATATAGCTGTAAGGCCTTCCATAGCCGGGAATATAGTTGTTTTTCAAGAAAAACGAACCATAGTGAAAAAAAAACTCAGGTAAGTTTCAACGAAACGGAACGAAACGGAATGGAACGAAACGATACGATAGGATACGATAGGATACGATTGGATACGATTGGATACGATAGGATACGATAGGATATGATAGGATATGATAGGATATGAAATTGAAACAAAAGGAAACGAAAGGAAACGAAACGATACGATATGATAGGATACGATAGGATACGATATGATACAATAGGATACAATAGGATACGATAGGATACGATAGGATACGATAGGATACGATTCGAAACAAAGGAAACGAAACGATACGAAACGATACGAAATGATACGATAGGATACAATACGATACGATATGATACGATACTATACGATACGATACGATATGATACGATACTATACGATACGAGACGAGACGTCTAGTGGGGCTCGTTATAGGTCGGAATTGTCAAAAGGGGTAACCTAATTCGCAATTACAATACTATATTTCGAGTGTTTTCACTCTAGATTTCATACGAACTTTTTTCCGAATTATACAAAATATATTTTATGAAAAATAATATTTTACATTAATTTGCTGAAATGGGCCAAATGCGGCATTTCACGACACGACCCCCTTTAAAAAGGACGCTTAACAAATGTACCAACCATATTTATCACCAACATAACCACCAACGCCTTGAAAGAGGCTTTTTTTTCACTTTATGTCAACAGCATCATACGTCTTATATGGCACTTCATGCCCAAATACCCCAGAGGGTTAACAGTAATTGGTCCCTATCCTAATTGGGTATAATGTTAACTCAAAACTACTTACTTGAAATTTCAAATTTTTCAGGTATCATGAACCGAACAGATAAAGGGTACCCTCAATCAATCACAATCCCCTCGAAGAGTGACAATATATAGCCAGAAAACTAGATGTGTGCCATCCGTAGCGGGGTATATAGCTGTTTGGCCATCCGTAGCCGGGAAATATAGCTGTTTGGCCATATGTAGCCGGGAATATAGCTGTTTGGTTTTCCGTAGCCGGGAATATAGTTGTTTTTTAAGAAAAACGAACTATAGTGAAAAAAAAACCCAGGTAAGTTTTAACGAAACGGAATGGAACGAAACGATACGATAGGATACGATAGGATACGATAGGCTATGATAGGATACGATAGGATATGATAGGATATGATGAGATACGATTCGAAACAAAAGGAAACGATACGAAACGGATCGATAGGATACGATAGGATACGAAGGATACAATGGATACAATAGGATAGGATACGATAGGATACGATTCGAAACGAAAGGAAACGATACGATACTATACGATACGAGACGAGAATGGCGGGTCTTTATAGGTCGGAATTGTCAAAAGGGGCGTAACCTTGCAATTCGCAATTACAATACTATATTTCGAGTGTTTTCACTCTAGATTTCATTCGAACTTTTTTCCGAATTATACAAAATATATTTTATGAAAAATAATATTCAACATTAATTTGCTGAAATGGGCCAAATGCGGCATTTCACGACACGACCCTCCAAAAGGACGCTTAACAAATGTACCAACCATATTTATCACCAACACAACCACCAACGCTTGAAAGAGGCTTTTTTTATTCAAACCATCAT
>JAFIRS010007359.1:0-25881 GCA_018342105.1 Gonioctena quinquepunctata | reverse complement strand
ATAAAAATTTTACTCAGAGATGGAAAGCCCAATGATAGAGATAGGAAAGCCCAATACAAATTCATTCAGAATTGAATTTTTCATGTGATAGGCTACTCATTTGAGGGGTGATCTATTTGAAAAAAAAAAACAATGGTTTGAAGAATGTAATAACGCATTTCTGAACATTCTATATCAAATTTTTTCATTCATATTGCCTATGCTCGGAGCTGTGCATGATATGAAATTGAACGCTTTTGCTCCAAAATTGTAATATTTTTTCGAATTATTGAAACTTCAAAATTTGTAAAAATATCGAAAGTTGTGAAACAACGTAAGCTGGACTTCGCCTCTTCATCGATTTAATTACTATCAGTTATTTGTATACATTTTTACTCATATATCGATGAATAAAGCTCATTTATTATGATTTGTTATTATCAAATAACTCAAAAACTGTCGATTTTGGGAATAGGGAAGCCTGATAGAGATTGATAAAAAATTGCATGTAATACCAAGAATACATTAACTAGACCAATCAATAGAGATTTTTTAGTGACAAAAATACCACCAGGAAACCGACTGTGCCATCATACGGAATACGTTCCGTAGTTACATCCTGTTATGCTTCTTACTCCCAACTGTCATTTCCTAATTTTCTATAAACATTTAAAAGCATTTGTTTTATTATGAAGCAATCTCAATACCCTCAAGCACAACTCGATCGAATTATTAGTAATGGGAAAAAACCGAAAAAAATATGTTTTTTTTTTATTTATAACACCGCCATTTTACAAGTTTTGAAGAAGGCTCTCCACGACATAATAGTGATTGATATGTATTTTGTGTGTGAAAAACTCAGGCACTGTTGGATTATTAGTTTTGGCATAATTGCAATTTCATTTTTCCAATGCGCTTTATCACAGCACACCTGGATGCGTCATGCATGAAAGCGGCTCAAGAGTGGGGGTAGAGCAGCAGATTCATAACAGGCACAGCGCGCTTGTATTACTACACATTCACTTCCTCGCGGCAGCTGCTCTACCACCACTACTCAGCCGCTTTCACGCGCTCGCCCATTTAAGGTCATGTTTGCAAGTGAAAAGTATGACTGTGTGCACGTATCGATATAATCGATGGAAGAAAATTGTAGTTCGTGCATAAAATAATTTATTAAAATCGTAGCAAAGCGCTTTCGACCGTTAGGTCATCATCAGTGCGTACCTGAAAGTAAGTAATATTGATAGAGAACGAGTTACTGAAAAGTTTTTTTGTGGAAGAAAATTGACATATTTCAAATGTAAGGTTACTTACTCGTCAGGTGTACAAGAAGCCAAATAAACATGGAATATCTCATGATCAATGAGTGTTGTATAGGTTTACGTAACACACATGTCAAAACACATATTCTAGGCCAGGATGAAAATTGAGATTACATTTTCATTATCTTTTGAAAAGCCATTGTTTCGGTGTGATAGCTGGACCCAAGTGACATGATTGACAAGTGAACGATGAAGTAGATTGACATGGAACACAGAGCCATGGAGATATCAGAATCTAGAAAGGAATATACCTGTCATACGAAAAACATACTAGAAGATGATCAATCAAATATATGTTCCAGTATTCCGAAGAAAACTAGACAAGACTCTTCATTTGTCACATTTAAGTCATCGTTATTGAATATAAGTTCAAGGGAGAAGTCTATGATGATTTTACTTGTATATCTTTGCAATTTGCCAGCATCTTTTTCAGTTTTCTCCATACTGAGAACACAAGTCATGTTCTGGATTATCACCTTTTAGACTCTGTTTTACTCCGGCTGTGGGAGTTTGAAGTTGGGTCTAGTTCCCATTAGACTTGTATAACACTTCTTATCCCCCAGTTGCGGATCAACTGAGCCATGTTGGACAAGGATTTTCATTTTTATTAAGAAAAATTTAAATTTATTGTCCATGGACACTACCATAATTATTCAATTGTTTGTTTCGATATTCAATTACGATGACTTAAATGTGAGATTTGAAGAGTCTTGTCTGGTCTTCCTTGGAATACTGGAACATATATTTGACAGATGACAGTCCCCATTAGATTGATCATCTTCTAGTGTGTTTTTCGTATGACAGGGATATTCCTTTCTTGATTCTGATATCTCCATGGATCTGTGTTTCATGTCAATCTACTCCATCGTTCACTGGCTTTTTAAAAGATAATGAAAATGTAATCTCAATTTTCATCCTGGCCTAGAATATGTATTTTAACATGTGTGTCACGTAAACCTAAAGAACACTCATTGATCATGAGATATTATATGGTCTTTTTGGCTTCTTGTACACCTGACGAGTAAGTAACCTCACATTTAAAATATGTCGATTTTCTTTCTGAAAAAAACTTTTCAGTAACTCGTTCTCTATCAATATTACTTACTTTCAGGTACGCACTGATGATGACCTAACGGTCGAAAGCGCTTTGCTACGATTTCAATAAATTATTTTATGCACGAAATACAATTATGTTTGCAAGTATTTTGCAGCACTTTAACGCAAATTGAGAATATACGTTTTGTAGAACAATACTTACACTCTGGAAAACATCTTGGAAAATTTCAATCGGACCACTTGTGACACATCCAGGCCTGCTGCAATAAAGTGCATTGAAAAATTCAGATAGCAATTATGCCAAAACTAATGATGCAACAGTGCCTCAGTTCTTCACACATGAAGTACATATCAGTCAGTACTATGTCAGTATACAGATGCATGTATATCTCGATATATATGCATCTCGTAGGTATTGTCTATTTATTCACACACCTATTTTATTTTACTTTATATTCTGTAAATTACTGTGAATGTGAGTGTGAATAAATCATTTATTAATATTATTATGTCGTGAAAAGCCTGCACTTTCTCTGTTAATAATGATCCGATCGAGTCGTGCCTGGGTTCATTCCCTTTGCATTTTGATTCTCTACGATTCGTCAATCAAAAGTATCGAGGTTGCTCCATTGGTTTTCAAGATACAAGTCAAAAACAATAGAAAATAAAAAAAGATGCTTTTAAATGTTCATATTAAATTGAGCAATGACAGTTGGGAGTAGGAAACATAACAGGATATAACTTCGAACCTTCTTTCAGTCGGTTTCCTGGTAGTATTTTTGTCACAGAATCAATAGAGCAGAAAATCTTCATTGATTGGCCTAAACAAATACAGAGCATCCTCTGAAAGAGCGAAAGTTTTGTTCACCCTGTTTATACGAAGCAACTTGTATGCTTCGAAATTATTCTGAAATGTGTTCCTTGAGTTCCTTTATGACCAGAAGTAATTCCTTAGCATTCCGTAATAAGGTAGATACTGACTTTGATAAAAGGAAAATCAATGCCTGCGATTTTTTCTAAAAGTGTCTGTTCAACTGCTTCAGATATTTTCAATTCAATTGGGAACTTGTTTAGTTCAATCCAAATATACCCATTCTCGAATCTTGTAGGGTTCTTGATTCTTTTATTTGAAGATTGTTTTTTATATATATAACTCCATATATCACAATGAAAGCTTGCACATTTCAACCCCCTAACATCTCATTTTGTTAATGGCATTGATTCGTTTTATCCCGAATACAGAGAAATAGCAAAATCCTTTTACATGTATCCGGAATTTCCAATACCTTTTGTCCCTTGAAAAAGCAGCCAATACAGCCGCTAGCTGGAAAAGGCAGATTGATGGGAATGTCTTCGTGATTAAATTTGTTTTTCGTCGTAGATGTCTCATTTTGCAGAGCCCTCAATCTCCGAGGATTTTCCGTACTGTTCAGTATTCTGCAGACTAACGTACTTTCAATGTGCTTTTCAGGTCAGAAAAACCGCCATCTCACCTCTCTTATTCTTATATTGCTGTTGGTTATAGGCAGGTCAATGTTTTCATATCGGAAAGTCATCAAGCAAAACACAAAATAATTGCCAATATCTAGTAATATTATAGTTTCGTTTGGAAATAGTCTGAGTTTTCTGATAAAAGTAAGTTCTATTTAGAAAACATCTTTTTCCCAAGTCATTTTTCAATGTAAACAACGGTGTTATATATATATATATATATATATATATATATGTAAACAAATCTACGAAATTATCTTGAGGATGCAGTCAAAATAACTGGGCTGGGTTAACCAATACTCTTTGTTATATGGTCGAGCTTTCGGAAACGTTTATTTACTTTTTCAAGACAACTAAAAATATATAAAAAAAAATTGAGTCACATAGTACACAAAACAGGTTAGAAATACTTATTGACTTGAGGATGATATTACAAAGTTGAAACGTACATAGCCAGGAACGAAAAAGATTGAACTGATTTTTGAACTACGTTGTTTGAGAAAGACATATATTGTAACTACTTTCATGAAAAAACTAGAAAAGTCAAATCTAATCTACACATCATTCACTTTCGATATCTGACATCCATCAATATGCAAAGTGGGGAGGGATCCTTCTTATTGAATGTATTGCCAACATAATAGTAGCGGAAAATTTCAAAAAATTTGGCAACATTTGACAAATGGAAATTGATTAAATTTGAAGAATTTCATGTCCCAACAGTCATTTGGGGTCGAGAAAGGTAATGCTGTTCTAATTTATCAATATATTTGTACATAATACTAAGATTATTTGAATCCGTTTTCTATTCATGTTGTTAGAATCATTATTAATATGGAACATTTCTTTGAAAATTATTTTATGATAATTGTTTTCAGTGCAGGGAATTCTAACATTTTGATAGTCCATAATGTGTTTGTTTTTTAACAAACAAGAACAAACTCGTCAGTGTGAATCAAAACAAAACTCAAAGAATGAACTTCTCAAATAATATTCTTGCTAAAAGAGACAGGACAAATCTTGGAATCACCCTGGATGATAAGCTCAATTGCTGTCCACGTGTTGATGACATGTGTGAAAAAAACTAGATATATCTTTGTATTACGTAAACTGAAAGAATTGACGAATAACGCAATAGTGCTGAGTGCCTTCCATGCTTGAATACAGTCCCATCTGAATGATGGTGTTATTCTCTGGGGAAACACTAATAGTAAGGGAGGCGACGACATGAATTTTGCTCCTATATCTACAAAGCTAATTTTTAGTTTAATAATTGTTGATACCATGTGATCTACGAAAGTTAGAGTCTGCCAAACTTTAAACGTTGCCAACATTAATAACAATTCATGTAAAATGTAGAAAACCATTATGTAAAAGTCTTATATCTACTGGACTGAAACTTTTTACAGTGATGAAGAATACCCAAAAGTACAGAAAAATTATAGTCTAGCGAGTCGAAGCGTTGCCACCAAAGGTCTACCACCCACGTAAGGCATTGACAATATAAACTTTTTTGTTTCATTTCTGCAAGGCTGATTTTTTTTTTCTCCATTAGTTTATTCAATGAAACAACCAAAATATTTAATCTACCGAAAATCTGATGTTGTTAAAGCCATGGTAGACTCAACGAAATGCACGGTCTCCCGACCGCAGCCGCTGCGCCGATCTGTTACAGGCCGCGGTGAATTATTGCATTTACAGGCATCAATTGAGAATCTATAGAGCAATTTTTTTTTACAAGCAGTTCATTAACTAATTGTTGAAAACGCATCGTCTACTTCCAGTACAAGGTGGCTAAGGCTTTGGTAGACGTACCTAAAGTTATAGCGAGGGCACATGATTGAAGCATTGCTAATTTGTTATTGAGTATATAATCGAGGAGCATATTTCTCATATTAATTATTTCATATTTACGGTCAGACTGAAAAACAGCTATAGCTGACACTTCGCCTTCTCATTAGTTTGTCTTCTCTCTTTCGTATTTATAGTGCTCCGTTTTTCTATCTGAAGATATTGAAATGATGAATGAAGCAGCTTTATTATTATATTAATGCATATAATAAATCTTATGCCACTATCTTAATTATTATTTTAATCTATTAGATATATATATATATATATATATATATATATATATATATATATATATATTAGAAATTTGTAATCAAACTCTATGATACAACTATGATATAATACGACCTTCCATTGACGATCAGCTGCCGACGTCTCGTTATACAAGGATGGAGTAAGGATTTTAAGGCATAACCCACCTAAATGTTCAAAATAAAATGCTATTGCACTTACTTTATAAGGACTACAACTCACGTTATTCTGATTTTCTTTGAAATTACTACCTCTTTCAAAAGGTATCGAAAAAACCTATTCAATGAAACTAATTTTGTTTGTGTTTATGGCAGTTTTGGCAACTCGCTTTTAAAAAACGCAAAGCTGTGATGAATTAAATCAGTTAATACTAAAATTCAAAATTCAAGCTCCGCCTCTGGATAGTTGTCAAATAAGCTGGCGTTTTTGTTGTTCTTCCTAATTCGAAGTTTTTGTAATTGTCCAAGTTTTTGTACATTTAATAATTTGTGTATTGTTGATCGAACGTTTAACTGTTTCAGCAGCTTTTGGTACTTTCAATATTTTTGTACATTTTAATGATTTGTTAAACTGTTGTGAGCCGAACGTTCAAGTGCTTCAAGAAGGAGAAATGGTACGTGCTTTAGGTGATAAAGTTGCATCTACCTGTGAAGTCAGTCGAAGTACAGTACACAGGGTGTTGAAAAAAAACAAATTTCATCCATACAAATTAAAAATGGTTCATCAACTCTCAGACGACGACCCAGAGCGGAGACTAGAATTTTGTGAAAATATGGAAACTTAAATTAGCCAACAGCCGGACAATGTCAAAACAATTTGTTCTAGTGACGAAAGTACTTTCTATCTAAATGGAAATGTAAATACACAGAATGTGAGGTATTGGAGTGACGCAAATCCTCACCTGTTTCGTAAAACACATACCCAGTTTCCCCAGAAGGTGAATGTTTGGGCAGGTATCCTGGGAAACCACATCGTCGGGCCTCTTTTTTTGAATACTAATTTAACTGGTGAGGTTTATTTGGAGCTGTTGCAAAACGCAATAGAACCGTTAATCCTTGAAATTTTGGAAGATAATCCAGATGAATTCGGCAATTTGGAAATAACATTCCAACAGGATGGTGCTCCTCCACACTATTACGGTGCAGTAAGACGGTATTTGGATGAGGAGTATCGTGGTAGATGGATTGGACGACGAGGTTCAACGGAATGGCCAGCTCGATCACCGGACCTCACACCTTTGGATTTTTTTCTGTGGGGGTACCTTGAATCGAAGTTTACGCCACTGAACCTGACAATATTGACGTTTTCAAACAACGTATTGTTGCAGAATGTGAGGTGTTTCCGCAGACACATTTGCAAAAGTACGAGAAGAGTTTAAAAATAGGATATTTCACTGTCAGGAAGTAAATGGAGGTCACTTCGAGCAATTTCTTCGAGTAGATACTGATCCTTAAATCTGTAATTAATATCATACTGAATGGAATTTAAATTTTAATGTTTACTAATGAGCCATTAAAACTGCCATGAACACTAACAAAATTAGTATCATTAGATAGGTTTTTTAGATACCTTCTAAGAGAGGTGTCGCTTGCCGTAGGGTTCCATTTAAAATGATTGGTCACAATGGCCTTGCGACGTCATCTTTGACGATTTCGTCATCTATTATCACTAGTAGGGAAGTTAACAACCTTTAATATTCAGTTTACAAATTTCACCTGTTTATGTATAATCTTTCCAAAAAAAAGAGGGGGGACTTTTGAGAAGCACTGTATAAATAATAACTAGGATGTTGATTTATTAACTAGTATATGCAATTAATATTGAAATTATGCTCCTCGATTGTATACTTATCAACAAAGTAGCAATGCTTCAATCATGTGCCCGAGGTATAACTTCAGGTACGTCTACCAAAGCCTTGTGCGTTGACAATACCCAAGTCGAGCTCGTTGAGTCTCTCGTCGTGAGAATGGTAGACTCGCATAGGATCGAGCCGGTGAATTCTCCAAACATCAAAGGCGCGAGGCTTGACTAGCAAGCTCATACTGTATGGCTTGTTGAGCGGTCTCACGGCGCGAGGATAGTACGGACTACGACGGACGACCGGTGATTTCGGAGACAGAGAGAGAGAGAGAGAGTTTGTTGTGGGCAAAGTATTGTCATTAACATTGAGTGGAATTCAGAAGCAGTAATCAAATTCTTAGCTCCATACGGGGAAGATAATGTCATTTGGGACCACAAAATAATTATAATAATACGATGCTGCACATGCTATCCTCGCTTTCCGTTCTAAACTGAATAACGATTGCACTGGACAATGCATTCCTTCCTAGGCTCGTGTACCAACCTCCAACCACTGGTAGACGACGAGTCGGTCAAATCATACACGCCGTGAGATCGATCAGGTTCAATATTGCCTAAACCCCACTCCTGTGCTCCAAGCTCATTCCTCCAAGCCAAGCTCAAGACTCGTGCCGTGAGACGCCGGCTTTAGCCACATTGTCCTGAAAGTAGGCGACGCTTATTCAACAATAAGTTGAATGAACTGCTTGTAGAACAAAAATAGCGCGGTAGATTTCCAATTGATGCCGGTAAATGCAATAATTCAGAGCGCCCTGCAACGGATAGGCGCAGCGACTGCGGTCGGAAGACCGTGCATTCCGTTTAGTGTAACAAGGCTTTAACAACATCAGATTTCCAGTAGACAACATTTTCTGGTAATTTCATTAAATGATCTGAAAAAATCAGCCTTCTAGAAATGAGTCTAACAAGTTTGTATTTTCAACAACTTGGGTGGTAGAACTTTGATAGTAACGCTTTCGACGCAGTAGACTATCATTTTGTTCACTTGTGATATCAACACAACAAAAAAAGAAAGAATCAGCTTTGTAGCAATGGTGACAGCCGACTGATGCCGCCCCCTACTATAAGAAGCCTTTTTTCATACAGAAAAACCTAATACTCATAACCAACGCAAGATATATGGATAACTGCCGGACAATATTTATCAAATATAGAATCATGCCTGCTCCTACCCTAGAGTGTGGAGAATAAATAGAACATTTCTTGGCGAACAATAGTGACTGCCATTTTCTATGCGTTACCGAGCAGTGGAAATCAACTACTCAACTGGAATGTATTGGAATAGAAAAATTCAATCTAGCAGCATCCTTTTGTCGTACAGAAAACAAACATGGGGGAAGTGCTATATATTGTAAAAATGGGATAAATTGCAGGAAATTTCGAATGTTCAGGTATAGAAGTTTACCTTTCTGATAAAAAAATGATAATTGTATTTTTTATAGACCTTGTGGAGGATCAATGAGTATATTTTTTGATAAATTTGAAAATTTGTTATCGGAAGTCACAAGTGATAATAAATTAGTTTTTATAGCAGGTGATTACAACATCGAACTGGAAGAAAATAATAATGAAAAATCAAAACTACCAGCTGTAGCGAGCTCCTTTGATATGTATAAAGTTATTGATGAATATACACGCATAACAAAAAATTCCAAAAGCTGCAATTACATCACAAAAGTACTTGACTCACGCTTCAGATCGTACAGCCCAAATGATCACATGTAAACTCAATCTGCGAAAACCAATGAAAGATACCCACAAAAGATGTTTCACTGAGGAATCCGTAAAAAAAATTGTCGAAAAACTTAACAATGAGGATTGGGCAGACGTCTATGAAATAAAACTTGAACAAGTGAACGAACAATGGGTGATGTTTATCAATAACTTTATGAATATTTTCAAGAATGTTTTCCAATCAAATACATACATTTTCGTAAAAACAAAAATCATTACTCGAATTCTCAAATTAAGGAATGCAAAAGTAGGTTAGATACATTATTATGTCTTTCCAAAACGATTGAAAATATCAAATGGTTGGATGGAAGAGCAAGCTCTGCAATGATGTTTCATGCGCAGATATTGAATCCTGCCTTTTGTTAGGTTCTATGTACAGAGTATGTAACCTTTCAATAAAAGCATTTATTATTATTATTATTATAAATATGAATACTTGAAAACAAAAACTGAGTATGATAAGTTGTTAATATCGTCAAAACAGGAAAATTATAAAGAGCGTATAAAAAATTCTGATAACAAAACAAAATGTATGTGGAGTATCTGCAATGAAATTACCGGCAAAGTAAAGAGGCAAAGCTGTGATATACAGGGTGATCCAATTCAATAATTATTTCAGCGAAATATCTATAAAATTAGTTAAGAGTAATAATGAACATTTCACTTGTGAAATAGTAGAAAATCCTCAGTTTATGTGCATACAACCACTAACTCCAAATGAAGTGGTTGCAATGTCAAATAAATTGAAGAACAAATACTCAAGCGGAAAAGATGAAATCCCAACTTGTTTGATAAGAAAATGTACAGTAGTAATAAAAGATGTTTTAACACACATAATTAACAATTCCTTGAATTTTGGCATTTTTCCCTCGCAACTCAAGCTTTCAGTTATACAACCATCATACAAAAAAGGGAATACAGATTGTATTGAAAATCATAGACCCATAAGCTTACTCCCAAGTTTCTCCAAATTGTTTGAAACCGCAATGTGTAATAACGTTATACAGTGTTTTAATGAGTGCAATATTTTCAGTGATAATCAACATGGCTCTTACAAAAAAAATTACACAAACGGCAATCTTCCAATATACACAGAACATAATTGGTCTGATGGAAAAACGGCATCTAGCTCTGGGTATGTTTCTTGACCTGTCAAAAGCATACGACTGTCTGGATCATAATATCTTGTTAATTTAATTAGAGGAATATGGAATGAGAGGAAATGCTCTGAAATGGTTTCATTCATATTCAGCAAACAGACAACAGAGAGTCATTATCACTAAAGATTCGAAAGACTTCAAATCTGATATTATAACAACATCAGTGGGTATACCGCAAGGAAGTGTAGCGGGCCCACTGTTGTTCGTTATATTTATGAATGATTTATGCAAATCTGAATTAGGAGAGAATCAATTTATAACTACATATGCTGATGATACAAGCCTTCTGGCAGGGGGTGAAACATATCCGGAGATGATGGTAAACTGTTATGACATTTTTCAGAAAACAAAAAATTGGTTGAAAACAAATAAGTTAGTATTGAACGAGTCTAAAACTAAAGTGATAATGTTTGCAAACTATCTAGCAGCAGATGAAAAACCAATATTACTTTTCAGTTAACGCATAACACCAAGTATTTAGGTGTTTACATTGATGAATGGCTGAACTGGTCACAACATATAGAGGAAATCTCTTCGGAGCTTGGAAAAGTGTCGTATGGACTAAGAATAATCAGTAAACATCTAGGAAAGCAAGCAACTTTATCTCTTTATTTTGCAAATTTTGAATCTGTCATGAGATACGGAATAAGTTTTTGGGGATCAATAAGTACACAAATAGAATATTTGTTATTCAAAAAAGAGTAATAGAATAATCAATTGCAAATGACTCTTGTCGAACAGTTCTTAAGAATAATAACATCATGACTGTTTATGCTCTGTACATTTTTGAATGTTTGATGTATTTGTTTAAAAATAGAGAACTTTTTAATCTAAATGCCACAGAACACGAATATAACACTAGGAGGCACGACTTCATTTATCCATATCATACATTAAGACTTACTGAAAAATCTCCCTATCATAGAGCAATGAAATTTTACAATAAGTTACCAGTACTTGTATGACGTTCTGCTAGTAGCAACAATTTGAGAAAAACATCAGAAAATACTTGTAGATCTAGAACCTTATTGTGTTGAGGATTTTTTAAAACATCAGTTTTGAAATATCATTGTGTGTGACACCATTTTATTAAATGTTGTAAATGTTTTTTATACAAATAATTGTAGCATTTTTTCAAATAAACATTATTATTATTATACCTTACTTCAACATTCAAGAAATTAAAAGATTTATACAGTTACTGCTGATCTCCACAATTAAAGTGTCAAAAATGTATCGAACCCCGTAGAGTAAATCAATCAGTATAATTTTCAAGTGGGTCACCATGTTGTTATTTTGCAAAACACGAAATATAAACAAGAGGTTTTAAGGAAGTGACGACTGGTGGTTTGATCGGGGAGTCGACGTTGGGATTTTGTCGTGCCCAAAGCTAGATTGGGAAATGGGGAAAGTTACAAAGTTAGAAAATTAAGAAGCCATGTTATAAATTGAATATCATGATTTTTGGAATTATTCCCGACCTATTTTTGTAAGTAACATTTTGGTTCTATTCATTCAAAATTCATAATCACTGGAAGATATTCTTACTTTATTTTATTCATTTCAATTAACATTTTCTATATTTTTTTAGTAAGTATTTTCAATCAATAAAGGATCAGAATCTACCTAGTGAGTCGTGAAACAACCTCAATTCACGACAATAGCACAAGATCAAGAAATTTCATAAGGGATCGTCTCGATAAATCCGCAAAAAATTAGTAAATATTGAGTTTTTCAACATATTACCAGAAAACAAATGGAATCTTGATATTAAGAGAATCACTACTAGGGTAGAACTCTGCTTCTGAATCACTGTTTTCATTCTGTCGAAGAATTTTTTGCTTGTGATATAGTTTGATTCACTAGAATATGCTCACAGACGATGACTGTACTCTCATTTGTGTAATTTTAGATGTTTTCTGTCTGACACTGTTTTGTTTTGTATCCTACTCCATTATTATCATTTAAATTTAGTGTTTGTACTATTTGCTGTAAATCAGAATTTTAGACATGCTACAAATGTAATCCTGTACATCACGTTAATATCTCAGGCCAACAAAAAAAGTATTTGTAAAACTTTTTCAACCAATTCACCTAAATCTTATGTATGTTGGGGTGCTGAAACCTCATTTCGTATCAGTTTATTTTTATCACCGACGATTCTCTTCCAATAAGACATCAGTTATATATTTAATAAAATAGTTAAAATTTAAAATGAAAATTTGAAAATTATAGTTTTTTTATTAAGTTACAATTATCACGTACAATATTATTTAATAAACAAATGCTTATTTTTTTGCATTTCCCCTGCCTCTTTTCGGTTAAATTCCTTGCATAGATTTTTCTTCGATGTGATGCATTTTCTTGTCAGTAATGTTCCTTTGATGTTTTAAAATTACAAGAGTCACCACATATATAACAAAAAGCGTTAAGAGAGTTTTTGCAACCTCGATTAGCCATATTGAAAAGTGAATGAAAAATACATAGATTAAGCACTGCAATTCGAGGTGATATTAACTAGAAGAAAACAAACTGCGGTTTACCAGAACTACCAACCTTATAACATTAGATTTCATTGCTAACCTCATAACACTAAAATATATTGCCAACTTGATAATATTTTAATTATAAGAAATATTTTTTGTATTTATTCTTAAAAATAATTTATTTATTTAATATGTTAAAATGTGAGAAATTGTTGGGTGATACTACTTTTTTATCATTATTTTCGGAATCAGCACACCAAATAATGCAGAAATAAGCTAAAATTATCAAAAAAGTTTTTTCATCGTTGGCCTGTTTATTTATCTATCTATCTATCCTATTCATATTCTCGATGAAATCAAAACTATACATTCTTCATTCATTTAATGATTGATCGTATACATGTTTACACCTATTTTGATCACTCTTACTCCAAGCACTTCCCATTTAGCTTTCAACCCGACAAAATTATCGTTTAAAAATTCAAAAGGGTTCACAATCATATTTCATCCGAAAGATTCTACCTGAACAGGAAGCAAGCAATCATTTCAATCCGGCCCTTCAATAAGTTAAAAGTGGACGAGTACTTCGAGTACTTCTGAGGGATGAGTAGGTAAATGTTTATTTAGAGTTATTTTATGTTAATTTGTTGTCACGGTCCTTTTATAAGTTATGTTTCCTCCACCCAAGACAAAATATTCAAATCGATACGGACGTGTGAATGATTTCACGGACCCTTCTCACTTCGTTCCCGATGTTCCGTAGGGAATATTTAAGATGTTGCCGCTTCTTTCGCTGTACGCTGTAACGTATTCATTGTATTATCATGTTGAAAAGATCTGCCTCCGCATATCGAACAGAAAAGTCTAAGTGAATAAAAACCTTTTATATATTAATTTCAAGGATGTCATATACATACAAAGCTCATCTAGCACAGCAGATACCGCTTCTACATATTGTCATAAATAGTGGAGTTCGAAAAAAAATATAACATTCAAATTTGAGTATTTGTGGATGTGGCTGCTATTTTGTTAGTTCAGAAAACATTCAGTTCAAGCAAATAATTGTCAATGGAAACTTTTGATTCAGGATCTGCTTAAGAACGGTTGCCTTGTGGAAACGGAGAATCTATTTGGGATACCCATATTGATAAATACCGTTATCGGTCGTTTTCTATTCGAATTTCATCAACTCCCTCAAATCAAATTGTTGTGACAATCCCAATACACGACAAAATTGAACCAGTTGAGAAAAATATTGGGACAGCAATATTTATTTAATATTCGTGGAATATTCGCTCAACCAACCATAAACATATATTTTCGGATACAACATTACTACTATATTGATTGAAATGTTTGTCAGAACAATATGTGTAAGTATGGAATTATATTTGTTTACTAGTATCGCTAAAACTTTATGTTCTTTCATGATTTCAGAACACTGTATGAAATTTCTTCATTCATTTGTTTAAAACCTATATTTAATTTGAATTTATGTAGTATATTGGTCAAGTAACTTCCAACATTATTTGAAAATCAATATGTATTTATATTTTATATGTTACTAACTATGGGCAATCCTGTATACATATTAATTTCAATATTCATATTTGATAGTGGTATTTCAATATTTGTCTCATGTTATTCCTGGATATAAAAAATACATTTTACTTTCAGCATAAAGGTTGAATAGTTCGCTAACCATCACTAAAAAAATCACATTTCAAAATTATTTCATATTCATAGCTTTCGGCTATGGTGAATCAGTCAGTCAGTAATTTTTTTGCGAGTGGGTGTAGAGGGATGGATCGTATTTGGCAGACTGCAAGAAGCCAAAATCAACTTTGAGTTTGTTTGTTCCATCACCGTTGATATTTTGTTGTTGATTCATCAACAACAAATATACAAAAATCATGAAATGGGATCTTTACAAGAACATGGTGTAGGCATTCTCGATAATGTCGACATTTCCTATGAAAACCTTATTGAAACAATTGGGAGTCCAGCTGATGAAATAGGCCTTACTTACAATAAAAGTACCAAACCGATTTTTTGCAAAATAACCTTGGTTTGACGCAAATTATTCCACTGAAAAGAGAAAACTGAGAGTACTGTTGATACTTTGCAAAAAACAATTTCGCTGAATATCATAGATTGCAATATATTTCTCAGAAAAAATCTTACAAAACTTCACTAGCATCAAAGAAAAAGACTCACGAAAGACATATATTCAAATAGTTCACAATTGAACCATATTATAACTCTGCCAAATAAATTACTGGGCATATTGTAACACTTCATAGATAACAATAAAAAAACACTAATACACCAAATATGTGATATACAAGATCCTGAAGGAATGTATAACAAAATAATCAGTATCTTTGAGAAAAATTCCAGAAACATAAATATTAAATTAAATGTGGGTTCAAAACCATGCTTTAATAGCAAAATTGCCCAAATCATTAAACAAAGAGATAAATCATTTTATATTTATTCTGAAACCTTTTGATGACTCAATTTCAACAGGTATTATTTTGTTAATATGTTTTATGTTATTTTTACTTCAGAGTACTGAAGATGAAGCAATACAAGTTTCGAAACGTCGACTATTTTAAATCTTTGGTTTTCTTCAAAACACTGACCAAACTCAACACTCAAATTATTCTTATTATCACATAGGTGAATCTGTATTGAATAAATCGTAATATATGGCAGTTATGTATGGTTATTCCAAATGAAAAAAACTCCAGAATCCCGAACTTTTGCGAAGCAAATTTAGTATTCGAATCTAAACTTTTCATCCAACAAAGCAGGTGCCGCATTTGTTGTGTAGACTGTACAGCAACATCTCATTTTATTATAATATATTTTCTCTGGTGATTTGTGTGTACGCTTCCAAGCCCCTCGAGTTAAGCCGCCCTCGCATTCTAGTTTGAATCGGGAATAATTTCTCATACATTTTCTCAGCGGTCCCGCCGCATATACTCCTTCTTCGACTTGATATTTCTTCTCGTTTTGTATATAGTCCAATGAAAATAGAAAATATTTCTGGGGAATGTAAGGTAGTCGCTGGAGAATGAATTCATTTACCTGCTGCATAAATAAAATTTTTATTCATGGGGTGTGTCGTTTTTCATTTCTGGTTGGTATTTGGCTAAATAGGTCACGAGAATAATATAGATAATAGATCTTTGAAGGCACTAAGTCGGAAAAGAAAAATAATATTGTCATAACGATACATTCCGGAGTTGATGATACCAAAACAAAAGCTATTATCAATCTAGAAATCTGTACTAGTCTACAAATCGATAAGTCACTGCGTTCAACAAATTAGTTTATCCTAAATTTGCATCGAGTTGGGTGAAAATGAGAATTGCCGCTTGTTTTCAGAACCCGAGGAAAAAATCGCAATTAACAGTTTCTTTCAGGTCTTTTGCAGATTTTCGTTTTGCTAGTTGTTCTCGACCGATAACAGAAAGAGATATTCATCAGACATTTAAGGCGACACATTGGATAAATTCATCGTTCTGTTATTTCTCAGTTCTTCTTTTGATATGAGTAACCACGAGGGTCCATATAAGAAAAACTCGTTGATATGGAATTCTCGTTGTAAAAAAGGATGAATGCCGAATCTTCGAATTTTCTCATTTTGTCATGATATTCTTCGGCGATTATTCTTATTCTAGTCTTGATTCTGTGATTTGTCTGTTTCAACTATAATAGTGATTATTCTGTGATTTGTCTGTTTCCACTATAATAGTGATTGTTTGAAGGTTGTAGACGATGTGGTACTGTACTATCGTTCGGACGTCACGTCTTGATGATTTGGTTTACGACGTTTCAATGCTGTATCTGCAATCGTCTTCAGGTGAATGCAAGTTTAGTGTATTCTTTATATTACTGTGGCGCATGATCGTGAATTCGATGGTGGTGCGGAATTTCGCGGTGGTGGTGCGTGAAGTTCGCGCTCCATCGCCGAGGAATCAGGGCCCTCGTTTGATCTCAACGTTGATAAGCGTTATTGGCTCGTGTAGGCGCTCTTGAACTCGTTGCATCTCTCTATATGAGAACGGTCGTCCTAGAACTCGATGGTCATCAGGCGTGTCAGCGATTCCGATTTGATGTTTCTCAGTTGAGTCCATTTCTTGTGCTCATCCAATCTTACCGATAACGGTCTCTTTGTCTCTCCAATGTAGGAATCTCCGCATTCACATGGAACTTCATAAATGCAATTCTTGCTGATTTCATTTTTGTTGTCAGGTTACCCTTCCTCGATGTGAACGTTGAGAGAATAGGCAACGAAATTCGCACCTCCGTTTACAGAAAGAAGACACACACGGGGCAGTACCTCAGTTACAGCTCCAACCATCCGAGTTCGACGAAGAGAGGGATCGTGAGAACATTGGTGGAGAGAGCGACGCACCTATGCAACGACGTGGAGTCACTGGATGCCGAATTAAACCACATCAGAGAGGACCTCCACCGAAATGGATATCCCAAGAAACTCCTAGAAGAAGTATTGAAACAACTCCGGAGAACGAAGACATCTGAAGAGCAACAACAAAGCACAGTGATCTGCCTTCCGTACATCAGAGGTGTCTCCGAGAAGATCAGAAGGATCGGAAACAAGTTCAACATCAAGAGCTGCTTCCAATCCGGCAGTACTTTACGGAGTTTCCTGACCAAGACCAAACCTGACAACAAAAATGAAATCAGCAAGAATTGCATTTATGAAGTTCCATGAATGCGGAGATTCCTACATTGGAGAGACAAAGAGACCGTTATCGGTAAGATTGGATGAGCACAAGAAATGGACTCAACGTGGAGAAACATCAAAATCGGGAATCGCTGACCACGCCTGGACTGAGCACCATCGAGTTCTATGGGACGACGCAAGTGTTCTACATAGAGAGGAGCATTGGTTCAAACGAAAGTTCAAAGAGGCCGCCTACATCGAAGCCAATAACGCCTTTAGTCAACCAAGCGTTGAGATCAAGAACGTATGGAAACCCCTGATTGCTCTCTCTGGCGGGCTGCAGAGGCGCGAAACTTCACGCACCACCACACGCGCGAAATTTCACGCACCACTGCACATGGCGGAATTGCACGCATCATTGCGCCGACAGTAATATAAATTGGTAAGTAGCACCTAAACTTGTCAGTATTCACCTGAAGACGATTGCAGATACAAGCATTCGAAACGTCGTGAAAACCTTTTAAATACATCAAGACGATGGACGTCCGAAACGATAGTAATCATAATAGTGATGTTCTGTTTTTTCGAACTTCTAGTATTCCAGAGATCTCAGCAACATAACTTCTGCAGCGCGTATACAGTATTTTGTATACCGGGTGATTCTCTAAGGTGGCTCACCCCTATAACTTTTTTATTATTGAAGATAGAAAAACTAAATTTGGAGGTTGTGTGTTATAGTTCAATCAACATTTTTTTGACATATTTACTTTGCTTGCTCTGCCGTTCTTCCGGTTTGACCGGAAATGACCAACTTTCGATTTTTAAATGGGACATCCTATATATTTTTACTTATTTCGATCGAGAATAACTTTCCAGATCCAACAACACCTCACTTGTCAATATTTGACAAACAAAGTCATTTTTATTCCAATTTTTTTTTTTCGTTCCAGAATGCCATGGATCGTGTAAATAGCTTCATTCTCGATCAATTAACATGGGAAAAATACGACTTTGAGCCTTATGACTTCACATTCGTATTAAGAATTATTTAAATGTCGCAAATATGAATTTTTCCAGTCAACTTAATTTTTTCAATTGGAAAGGTAGTGCCTCGTCGACTTTTTGTGGAAGATCATTTTCTTACGATTAATTTGATACCACACACTTTCACTGTATTTTCACTATTTTTCTGAATAATTGCAAGAAGCGATCATACCTAATAACAAATAATACGTATTTGGTATACTCATGCACTAAGTCTTGTTATTCTAGTTATCCGTGACAAACAATTGGAGCTGTCGCTAGGACTACCTAAGCCAATAGGCTAATGAATATGCTGTCACTTTTAAAATAGTATATTAAAGTATAAGTGGATAAAAAGGGCTTTAAAACACGCGCGATTTTTCGAGCACGACGGCGCAGCCGGAGTGCTCGAAATAGAGCAAGTGTTTTTAAGACCAGTTATCCACGAATACTTTACGTTATTTTTTTTTATTGGTGCACTTTGAAATCATATATACTGGTATTATTACTACAAATAATAGAAATAAGAACTAATAATGCAAGAAGGTTGAATTCGTGATTGACATCAGTATACCTTTCGTTGTCATGGAAATGGAGAAAACATTTATTTGCAATTTGTTACCAAAGATCAATATTTGTTGTCACCAGAGCTCAAAAATGAATTATTCTAATATCGATTTTTTGAATAGTGAGGCAGAATCGCGGTTAATACCGCGAAAATCCAGTGATATATATAAAAAAGAATATGAAAAGTTCATCAAATGGATGGAGGAGCACATATAAATGAACTAATTGTGAGTAATATTTTGACGTTACAAGGTACTCCTGTCAGATCAATAATCAAAAATTTGTCATTTAGACTTCACGTTTCGATTTGTTGATGTTGTTATACCTTTAAAAACGCGTTTTTAAAGTTCGATTTAAACACGCTGAGGCGTGCTTTAAATGGGTAAAAAGGGGCACCAATAAAAAAAATTAATTTATTGAGTAGTTTATAATTTGATAAGAATAATTATACTAGAAACGAGAAAATTGACATGTTGCTAATTTACGGAGAAGCAAAAAAGAATGCAACTGGTGCAGCTCGAATTTATGCTCATAAATTCCCTAATCGTCGCCATCCCAGTCGGCAGTATTTTCCAAAACTGGAAAGGAAAATGCGAAATGAACCAGAAGAAAATGCCAATAACTTCATCGTCAGTGAAGAAAAAGAAGTACACGTGTTGGCCATGTTGAAGAGAATTGTAATTTGCCAAATTTTTTCTGAGAGTGATATAAGTTATTCGTTCGTTTGGAGAATTCTTCACAAATATAATTATCGATCATTCAAGTACCAACTACACCAACATTGATTTGTTGAAAATATAAACAGGATGTTCATAAAATCAGATGTGGAATCATCTGCGACTGAAAGATAAACTTTAGTCACTATCTTCCATCGTCAAGATAACCTCTTGTGGGGTATTCATGTTGAAAAGGGAAACATTCTCAATTGAATATTGATAGAAAGATTTTTCTGTGAATTGAAAGATCCACGATTAAAATGAAGTTATTTTTTTACTTCAATATTCAATTGAGAATGTTTCCCTTTTCTAAACCAACATCTTTACGATAACGACCACAACCGAAAATTAACTTATTGCAACTAGTTTTTAACTAAACACACTAAACACTTAATTCAGATGAAACTCGATTCACCAATTCGGGGTCTATTCAATCGAAATAATAAAAGGTACTGTTCTCAAACAAATTAACATCTGATGAAAGAAAGAAATTTTCAAGAGCGATTTGGTTTCAATTGCTGGATGGGTATTATCGGAGGAAAACTTTTGGGGCCAATAATTTTCGACGGACAACTTACTCCGGAAAGATATCTACAGTTCCTTAGAAATCAAATTAATGATTTCATTGAAGATTTTCCACTGGCTAACCAAGTTGATATCTATTTTCTATTTCAACAAGATGGAGCGCCACCTCACAATTCTCAAGTCGTAAGAGAACATGTGAATGACACCTTCTCAGAAAAGTGGATTGGCACTTATGGACGTATTCAGTGGCCTGCGAGGTACATTCTTAAGTTATCATATTTTTTCATAGTGTATTATTCCTTTTTCATATTCTTGATCACCAGATTTTACTCCGCTAGATTTTTCTCTGCGGTGTACAATCAAAAATCAGGTGTATAACACACCACCATCAGCTAGTCGTGAAGAACTGAAGTATAAAATAAGGGAGGCATTCCAGAACATCACAACGGAACAGCCAATCAATGTGGTGCGCGCAACAATTGAAAATGTTGAACTTTGCCGTGAAGGAGGAGGTCATTTTGAAAATTCAGAACATCAATGGGCTAATTTGCGACTTTTGATGATTCTTAAGAGGACTGTGAAGTCATAAGCCTCAAGTCGTATTTTTCCCATGTTACTTGATCAAGAATGAAGCGATTTACACGATCCATGGCATTCTAGATCAAAAAATAAAAATATGAATGAAAATCACTTTATTCATCGAATATCGACAAGTGAGGTATTGTTGGATTTAGGATGTCATTATCGATCGAAATAAGTAAAAATATATAGGATGTCGTATTTAAATATCGAAAGTTGGAGTCATTTCCGGTCAAACCGGAAGTTTGGTAAAGCAAGTAAATATGTCAAAAAATGGAAATCGAACTATAATACACAACCCTGGAATTTCGTGTTTCTATCTTCAATACTAAAAAAGTTATAGGGATGAGCCACTTCGGGGAATCTCCCGGTATGTTAATTTTTGCTTGTTTTTTGAGTTTGTCTGTGTCAGTATATGTCTCAGTATATTTTTTTCAGTGCCATTCTTACATAAGACATATTACCAGTCCACCAGAGAGCCGGGAAACAAATAGTATAACATCAGTTATGAAATATTTATGCAGTTATTGTTTTTCTGTCGATTGATCACCATCTGGTTATTATTTCGATCTACAAAACATTTCAGTATGCGCATTGTCTTTGGGAAGGAATTTTACTATTTTTTCTCTGTATTCCACTTTTTAACAGTGAATTTGTGATTGGGGTTGTAGTGGAGGTATATATCGGTATGGTAAGTTGATCATCTTGTTTGTTTCCCAATACGAATTACGTTATTGGTTTCTCATTATTGATATAATCAAGGGAGGAATTTATTCCATCTGGGCCATGTTTTCAGACGGCAAAGACATCATCAACTGTGGACCATCCTGTTTAGTTTCAACTGAATATTTCCCAAAATAGAAGATCAAATGATGAAACGATGTATACGAAATTTTTAAGGATAAAAAAATTCTGATGGTCTCCTGAAGGTTAACCTGGGTACTGAATTTCTATAGAATTATATGAGCCTTAAGAATTCAAGAAAAAAACATCCTACTCATGATTGAATGACGAATGGTTTCACTTCTGATTGAACTTTTATTTTTAGACTTAAATAATCAGTACATATTCATATCCAAACTCATTATTTTTATATTAGTTTCGAAAATATAAATGGACCTTGAAACATTAAAATATTTAAAAATCAATTACCTGGATTGAAAAAAAATATATATAATATATATATATATATATAAAAAAAAGAGAAGTAGAGAGAGATCCAACTTAAATATAAACATTAAAACAGATACACCGATCCAAATCGTTAAAACTAAATTTTGAAGTATGCAATTCAGGAAGCTCTTATCAAGAATATTTCCAAGAGAGGTATTTATTCAGATAAATTCCCAGAAATATAACTACACAGTGTGTCCCTAGTTGTAACTTATGGATCATAACTATTTTCATGATCACATTTGGATTTTCTGAATATCAATAAATTGATCAATGAGTAAAAAATCATGATACTCTTTCAATTGTTTGAAGGCCTTTCGATTCTGTACTTTCAGAATATCTGTAGTTTCCCGCTTACACAATATAATATTCAGTACCGATAAGTAGATTAAGATTCAAAATAAAGCAAATAGTGCCCAAATTCGAACCTTGAGAGACTACCATTTCAACTTTCCTGGTAAGTGAAAACATAGTTTCGATATGGCTTCTGTGTTTCTACTGCACCGAGATAATTTGTAAAATTTAATCTATTCCAACGGTATGAACCTGAGGCCAAAACTTGTTATTATATACATCCATTTTTGATGGTTCACAGATACGAGTGCCATACTCAATGCCTGTAGCTAATGATATATTTATTCAAATGACCACCCATAAATTCATACCCAAATTGTTTTGCGATAAATTTCAAAGTGGTTTACCAATTTACATATTTTGCAGAAAGACTCCAAATTCGAGAGACATATCAATTTGGATTTCGAAGAGCTTTTTGAATACCCCTATCATCTCCTTCAATGAAAATCGTGGAACTTCGTCAAATTTAGCGAAGTTTTTCGTACCCAATCGAGAAAGGGACAAGAAATAATACTAATCAAATTCATTTTCAGGTAAGGAATATCCAACTTTCCTATTGTATTCCACTAATGTTCTATACAAAATATATAAATGCATTATTTCCAAATTCGAGTTTAATAAAGTCACTACGTCATATTATTATTAGCATTCAAAATACGATTCTGATAATATCTCTCGCGTACCTGCTCTTCTGGTTGAGCAAAGAAACATTTGAATGAATCGAAACACCTCAATATCAACCCATTTTTACCCAAGGAAAGTATTAATGAATTGCTGTGTTTGTATCTTGTTTACTGAATTTAAAAAACAAGGAGGTTAATTTTCATTTTCGCTTGGTTATGGAAATAATCTGCCAAACTATAAACATATTCAGATGACAAACAAAATGGTGAGTTCATCCTCGGACACAAAGTATCTCGGAATTCATTTGGATTCATTTTTGAGATGGATATACACGTAAAGAAATTAAAAATAAAATAAGATCAATTCTTCATAGTTTTTTAAATGCCGGCAAATACTAGACTTGGCAAATTGAGAACAATATACTACGCACTGTGGTCCTCTATTGAGACACGGTATAATTGGTTGGGGTGGCATTAGAAAAAATACTCTAAAACCATTAAGAATTATCCAGAAAAGAGTTCTCAAAATCATGTCCCTTAGACCAAATCGATACTCTTATAATCTACTGTTCAATGAGTTGAAAATACTCTTTAAAACAATATTGCCTTCACTTTTCAAAAAGAAAAATATATTAAAAATTCGAACATATATATCAAACAAGATCCAGCATTGCATCACACGCCATATTGCCCAGAGTAATAAAGTATCGGTGAAAAATCATTCACTAAATTCCCGAATACTTCAAATCATAAACCCTCAAACACCTGTTGACAAAAATTAAGAAATGGATAGCACCACAGAATCGAAAATTTTTTCGACATCATTGATCCTGCTTAGAATATTGATATATTGATTGTTTTATAATTCCTGATTATTTGAAGCTTTCATTATGCCTTTCTTCCATCCATATGGCTCTAAATGAAAGTGATGGCCTCAATTTATCTGTACCCAAATGTAAAGTCTGTATAGAATGCATAAATTTTGCAATAAGAAAAATACCTAGATAGGTCCTTCAAAGTGCCTAAATGGTATTTTTGTGTTGCAAATATTTATTGAAAGTTGTGATTTCCTTCCTTTTTTCAACTAAACGTACCCTTAGTAAATTAACTACTTATTGGCTATCTAGAAATCATAATATAATTAATTAAGTCCACTTATGCATAATCTTGTATTATTTTGTCAATTTAATTGTTTAAATACACCTAAATAGTATTCCTTTCATTTTGCAAATATAAATCTGTATTTATGTATGCTAATATTGATTTTTTTGCAATAAATTATCATATTATTATTATTATTATTTGATTAAAACTGATATCATAAAACATGTTTCTTTGAAAAAACTCAACACTTTTCAAAATGATTGCTTTTTTGTCAACATAAGTTTACGAATAATCAAATATACTTGGTTGAGGGGAAATTTGCATCTATTTTTTTCTGAATGCTTCTTTTTCTAGGTCTTACCTTCATTATAGAAAAAAAGTGTTGAATTCAGTTTCAACTTCCTCAAATGGAACATCTTTCAACACCCTGTACACAAAGTATTTTTTTAAATTATCATCCTGATGAAAACAGTGTATTTGCCAATGCCAGTGTATTTCAGTTTGTATTAAGGGGAAAGTGTTATTGGAATTTACAATAATATTTTTGCTTTTACATGAAAAGTCGAATCAAAACTTTTAAAATTCAACAATCTCAAGTATTTTGAGGAATGTGGCTCAGTGGCACGAGCGTTGGTCTTGTGTCCACTGTTTCCACCCGACGCGGGTTCGAATCCCGCAGCTGGTGAAAAATTCATCAAGGTCCCAAGAGTGGTTTCGGATCCCACTATAGGAAGGTGAGGTCCCCGTGATCTTCACTCGTACAAGTTTTTCATTAACTTCTGAGGGTTGGTCAAACAACAAAGAAAGCGGTTAAAAACAATTTTACAATTTACAATTTTACAAAAAAAACATTTTTTGTGTTTACATTAATTGGCAAACATAACTTATGGCAAACAAATTGTTGTATAACATTCAGAATTGACCGTCTGACGTTGCACTACTGTTACAGTTGCCACATGTGCGGTTTTTCCGATGAAACAGGAGAAAGTTTGCTTCAAAATGTTTCGTGAGCGAAAAACTTCTTTGGGTTTGGCACATCTTGAAAGACTATACAATCGACTGCCATTTACTTTGAGGCTCATATGCATAGATCCATGATTACAATGTCATAGATGTATTCTAAAGTAGCGCGACTGTATTTTTTCAGCTTTTATTTCGAACAATCGACACATGCTTTCTTTTGAACAATTGTCAAATTATATGGAAGTTTATTCATGCAATATTGAATATATGCTGGTTCTACTTACGCCAGAGGAAGCCTCTTGCAATATCAGTTCACGCAAGTATCAACGTTTTCTGGAACAACAACCCATTCTGGAAACTCGCC
>JAFIRS010007358.1:0-25893 GCA_018342105.1 Gonioctena quinquepunctata | reverse complement strand
GCATAATGCTTTGAGTGCCTGGCTGGCGGAGAATATGACAAATGGAACGGCCGATCCTATCCTGCTTTTATTTCTCCGATGCACCGTGTATTGCTGCTACTTCGCTTGAAATACTGTGGTGTCTTTTGACAGGCTCACGGGTATTATTATCCTTGGTTTTGACCGTACATTCTCAGTGCTATCGTTCTAGGCCCTTTCGAGCACTCTGTGTACCAGATTGATGCTGCGATGGGTGCTCCTCCTTCCCAGTAATCTCTTCTGGTATATTGATTTCTTGTTTTGGAGGGTCACAATCCTTTATATATGTTGCTATTGGGGTAGTTTTGAGGTGTGGTTCAATAAATTGACTCTAGGGTAGTGGCGAGTGTAAAAGTTTTCAACGTTTCAATGGGGCCCCATCTCCATCAGGAAACAGATGTGAATTACATCAACCATGCTTCCAGCGGGATGTTAAATCATGTTATGATTTTTTTTTTCTTTTCTTTTAGAGCTATGTTAGGAGGTGGCAGCATTAAAAGAATTTGAATTCATGAAAATTTGCATTTGTTCAAGTCAGAATTCATATTTCTTTATTTTATTTCCAGAGAGGAGAAGGAACTCCTGGGACACCCTCTATAGTCAGTCAATCATAGAGGTTTATTATTGGAAAGATGGGGCCCATCAGTAGATGGCATTAGTCCACTGGTACCAAAAAAAATATATATCCGATGTCCCAGTGAGATGGAACAATTTTATCACGATTCATATTCCTTTTGAAACATTTGTGAAGTTTAAGGAAATTACAAAATGTTTCTGTTTATCTTTTTTCCAAATGAATGTCACAGAAACATCAACACAATTTTCTGAATTTCGGGAGCTATAAAATATTAAAAAGGGGGAACATAGGTACCTAGTTCATAAAATGTCATCAAAGAAAGAATATTTTTATTTTTTTTTTTGAAAATTACCTTAGGCATTAATTATCTCAACTGTATATTACTAAAAGTTTTTCTAAAATACATAACCTGAATTCTGAAATGTATCAATAATAATAAATTTATCAATTTGCTGTTCTATAAATGATTATTAATATTTTTAAATCCAGAGAAACAAAACCCAGAAAATGAAAATAAACAAATAAAAAAATACACATTAATCGACCTTGACTCAGCATATTGTTCAATTAGATTAGGGCTAGAGTTCAGTTTGCAATTTAGCATTAGGTACATTTAATTTAAATCTGTTTACTCACCCATATCGCTACGCCTTCTTGCTCTTGGAGGTCCATCTTCATTATGGATATCATATCCATATATACCAACTAGTTCTGACTTGGTCTTGGGAGTTTGTTCAGTTCGTTGAATCTATCATGAGACCACTTTTCCTTTTGTCCTGCCATACTTTTTCCCTCCTTTCTCTTTCATCTTCAGCTATTATATTGCTTTGCTCCCGGGAAAATAGAATACAGTCAACAAGTATCAAATAATATTAGTCTCAAGAGTTTGAAAATTTGTTACAAAATGTAGGATACACCCCTGTGTTATTGCAAGAGGATTGACCTATATTCTCAAAATGACCATTGTGTGTTCCAATGACGCCATAGTCCAGCAAAAGGGTATATAAAACGCGCAAATCATGTATGCAATTTAGTGCAGTGTATTTAGGTTGTAAACAAGTGTTGTATTGTCAGGGGTATTATTATGTAATAAACGGACTCCAGTTTTTTAACTGTTGGTGTTGGAAGTGATGATTTTAGTGACTTTTGACAACTATTAATGGGAATATGAGAAATACACCCTACGACGAGATGAGCACTTTGCCGCAAGAGGCGCGACAGAGAGTAACACAAGAGAAGGAACAGACAGAAACAAAACAAGGGAAGAACGTCAGCAAAGAGAAGACAAGAGGGATGGAATAGAAACAGAAAGAAAAACAAGAAAAGGAACGATGGTAGAAAGAAAGAGCGGCTGCAACAAAAATTGCGGAAAATTCTTGAAGAAGCAAATGTTTCAGAAAACAAATTGCAGAACTGAAAGAAGATGTTGACTCATGCTGAAGAAGCAAAGGAAACGTGTGGGGAGGGTTTTACATCACACAATTCCGTAAAAACCCCCGACTTTTGATGGATAGCTGCCATGTCCCTATAAAGAAAAAAGGACGGGGACTTATAGAAAAAGAAAAGCGATGGCACTTATAGTGGCTTTGAGGAGACCTGCTTTGGCAATGTTACAGACCATCCTAGGAGACCCAAATCGTATGAAGATCTATTGCTGCTTAAGAATTGACATACTGCAACCTACATCGAAGCATATATTTCAGACACAGCTGAAAACACGAGTGCAGAAATCTGGTGAATGTTTACAGGAGTTTGAAGCAGACGGTGAGACTTATTCAGCTTGCCTACCCAGAAGCCCCAGAGGATTTCTATAGAACAATTGTCCTCCCTTAAGGAGTTGCCAGCATCAGACAAACGAGGCAGTTAACTGAAGACCAATGGACTATCGCTGACACATGAGACAGGACCAGGGAAAACCCATCCAATCCCTTGGGGATTTTTTACTTTGAAAGAGGACGGGAAATGGGAAAACCCTCCTGGGGAGATATTTTGGACAGAGTCCCACCTTTAAGGCAATGTAAGACAATGGGATTCCTGGTTGTGGAAAATTGATTATTTAAACGGGGATGGGAATCAGCTGATGGGAGGTTGTCAATTCCAATTGGTTTTGCTCCAGGAAGAGGATAGGTGAAGTCTTGAAGGGAAATTATGAGGGGAAAAACCCTTTTGAACGATCAATGAGAAGAATCTAGAGATTACAGGTATAACCCTGTCAAAATTCAAGTGTCTTATAAAAGGAACATAGGGATTTATTATATATGCATCCAAAATTGGGTTGGGGGCCATGAGGAGGCTTTGGCTGATGTCCAGATGGTCAGAGTTCAATCTCGCACAGCTACTGAAATAAAAATTTATTTCTGTAGTTTAGTTGAGCAGGAGGAGATAGGTGACCAACCCAACATTCTTGGTACCTAGATATCAATCCTTCGGACTGTCTACGGTTACCAGCCGAGTAATGCTTCGGATGACACTTAAAAAGCTAAGGTCCCCGTCTTCATTTGTGGCCCGCAGAGCCTCTCTAAATGTATAAATTACCCTCAAATACGAAATATGCACAATTCTTACATTAACGATAAAATACAAATAAAATGACGTGTGCACGGATAGAAAATCGCAGCGAAGTTACTGGAAATCGGACCCGATCTTGCTCGATCACCCTCGAATATTCGAAGCCACGCAGAGTTAGTTAATAATTGTTCTAGTGTGCGTATGCACTAATTCTAAAAGCCTCTTTAAATGAAATACTCGTATCAGGAGTTCGCAAGACTAAGATCATTATGTAAACGATTATCAAAGGAAGCCTACCAAAACTATATATCAACAACCGAATCCTCAATACCTCAGAATATGAAAAGTTTCTGAACTATGTTAATGCCAAAAGAAAAACCTAAACTTATCCAGCGAGCCATCATTCAACGGAACAATAAGCTCACAAGGTATTGAAATAGTAAACCTATTTGCTGACTTCTTTTCTTCAGTTTATACCAACAACACTTGTGATATCTCTAGAATACCTTTCAATATAACAACTTGAACATTCCCCTCTGAAAAATAAAAATATCTGACATCTATACCAAACCCTCCAACTTAGACATTAATAAAGGTCCTGGACCTGATGGAATACCTCCATCTCTTTTAAAAACGTGTAGTTTTTTACTAGCACGGCCCTTATATCACATCTTTAACTTATAGCTGACCCTTGGGATCTTTCCTTCTAAATGGAAAACAAGTTATGTCACACCAATATTTAAATCTGGCAATAAATCAGATGTATCGAACTACAGAGGCATCAGTATTTTGAGTACTATACCAAAACTATTTGAAAATCTAATATGCATTCTTAACACCTCTGGTTGACAGTCTGTTGATTGACCAGCAGTTTGGTTTCAGACACAAACAGTCCACTGAACTAAATCTGCTGACATACGTTGACTGACATATCAATGCTTTTGAGACTGCGGGTGAATTCATATCTATTTACACGGACTTCTCAAAGGCATCTGAAGGGTAAATCATAAACTGAAGATGTTGGTATTGAGGAAGCCTCTAGCTTGGATTGAAAGCTATCTTGAGAACCAGCCAGACTGTTCAGATAGCCAATTATAAATCTTATGATATCAACGTTCCTCCGGGTACCCTCAGGCTCTCACATGGGTCATTTACTGTTCAACGATTTGTAAATGATATCAAGTCCTGTTTCCACCAGGTTAACTTTCAGATGTTTGCTGACTGACCTGAAATTGTATTCCAAGATAACATCTAAACTGGACTGTATGTTGCTACAGTCTGATGTATAAAACGTAACCAACTGTGTGTGGAGCTAAATGACATGGAATTGAATCCTAATAAATGCCATGTTACAGTCTTCCACAGATCCGTGCTACAACTCAGTTTCAATACAGCATCAATGGTGTTAATCTAAATGTCTGTGAACACGGAAAGATCTAGGTGATACTTTTGATCAACATCTAACCTTTACCACACACATCAAATATGATCACTAAGTTGTTCCAACTTTTAGGTTTTGAGTGAAAAGGATCACTCAAGACTTCACGAATACCCACACTCTTAAGCTACTATATTGTTCCTTAATAAGAACTCATTTAGAATATGCCTCAAGTATTTGGTCACCTTATTACCAAAATTATATAACTAAAATAGAAGTAGTAGAACATACATTATTGTGCTATATAGCTTTTAAACAAGGGATCAGTGCATCAAACATTGACTATGTAAATCTGCAATCCGAAGTTGAATCTGATGTCAGTTACAACCAGTAAGCAGAAAGATCTGAAAATATTGTAAGACATCTTAAATTCGCTTAGACCATGCCCCCCAACTACTTAATAAAATCGGCATCCATGTCCCACTTAGGATCACTCGCTCAACTATTACCTTCAATATACCTTTAGCAGTACCAATTACGGGCAACACACATTCATTTCGAGATCCAGCAGTCTAGCAAACCAGTATAACCAATCCCTTTGATTTCTTTGATACTCGTAGTGCATTTATATCTCAATTGACAGATCTTATTGTTTAAATACTCATCTGTTTTTACATAACTCAATCAGAATTGTTTTTGTCTTATTTTTTTTTAGTAATAGTATCTTTAGCATTAGTATTAAGGATTTATATTTACTTTGTTTAACTGCATATGTAATTAACCGAATTGGGGATTTCCCCGTTTATAAATAAATAAATATGTCTTTGCAGAAAATAAAAATAGTAGACCTTGCATTTTTAACAGACTTGAAATCTCACCTTAACGAATTGAATTTGAAGCTACAAGGAAAACAGCAGAATATTGCTAACTTATTTGGGCACATAAATGGATTAAAGAAAAAAAAATAAGATTTTCAAGTCTTCATTTTGTAAAAAGCATTTTCAAATTTACCTCACATGAAATTCATGGACACAATTGCAGAAGAATTCAAAAATCGATTTAGCGACATTAAATAATCGAAAGAGAGATTTCAGTTTTTACTCAGCCCCTTACAATTTCAGTTAAGAATGTAAGCAGAGCAGACCTTAAGCTGGAATTGTGTGATTTGCAATCAGATCCTTTTTACCAAGGAAGAACTGAAACTGGATTGGACTTTTTCGAGTTGCTGCCAGAAGAACATACCCCAACTTGCGGAATTTAGGACTTACACTGGGCTCAATGCTAGGAAGCACCTATCTTTGCAAAAGCAGCTTTTCCAACATGAAATTTATAAAGTCAAAATATAGATGTTTCCTCTCTAATAAGTCACTTACTCAGTTGCTTTGTTTATCTACAACAAATATTAAAGTTAACATTGATGCATTAGTTGATGCATTCTTGTATAGGCTTAATGGTAAAGTTTCTTTGTTTTCCAAGTTGACTATTTACAAATCAATAATAGCACCTCATCTTGATTACTGTGGAACTCAAAATAGAGCCATGAGAACTATATTCATGTGTAACAGACGTACTTCAATTAAGAACATGCTAGAGATATTATCGTTAATGTCGGTAAAACAAAGAATACACTATATGTTGGTATTTGTGTTCAAGCTCAAACACGATTTGTTACCGACATACCTCAGTTACGAATTAAAGTATATAAGTAATGTACACACTCATAACACTAGAGCTCGAACAGTAAATGATTTTTATGTAAAAACTGAAAACACAGTGTGTGACACAATATTCAATAGGGGTCTAATACTTTTCAATAGTTTACCAATTGAGATCAAAAACATCACCTCCTTGAACCAATTCAAAAAACAATGTAGTGAATATGTATTAGAACAATTTTAAACTCGAAATTTTGTGATAACTTTTAATATGTTGTATTATTGTTAATGACTTGTATTTGGTAGTAGGTATTTTTAATATGTTGCTTATGATAGAAATCACAACCTACTAGCTTGTATGAACTTTAAATACTAATAGTATTTAAATGAATATTTTATTGTGTAATCTTCTTCTTTTAACTGATGGAGTATTGTATGGTATGTTTAATTTTAGTTTTATTCGAAGTCATAAGTTCATTATATTCATGTAAAGAGCAAATGGTGTGCTAATAAAGAGTTATATATATATTAGTTAGTGAAAACCAACATCCTCAAATTTCCCACATTTTTTTTTGTAATTTGATATTTTTTGAAAAAATTAAAATACAAATTTTTATTTGAAAAAACAACCAAGTACAAGAAGTTACACCTCTAAAAGGTGGTAGAAACAAACGGGCATCAAAGAAACACATTGAAGGTCACTAAGACCATCACAAAACATATAGAAACAGTATGTAGGTACACAAAAGCAAACAGAATACAAAAGCTATTCTAGGTGTGCTTCTAAGTAATCCCTTATGGAGTAAGGCTCCAGTTTCCAAATTTCTTTTTTAAAACCATTTGGAGAAGAGAGTGATTTTATTCTTTCTGGTAGCTTATTAAAAAATTTGATGGAATTAGACAAAGATTTTTTTTTTATTACGGTCAATCTATGTACAGGATAATTAAAATTTATATTTCTGGTGTGGTGGCTAATTTGGGATTTACAATCACAAAAAAACTGTCTATTCTTAGTGAGAAACTCTTGAATATACACAGCAACAATTGTTAATATATTAGCTGAATGAAACTTAGTCCTCTATAATTTAGTTAAAACATAATTCTAACAATAAATAGGTGATGTAATGAAGTACTTCCGCCATAGAACAATATACCATACCTAAAAATAGCTTCAAAGTTTGCATGATACACAACTTTAAGTATATAACTCAAATGCTTTGATAGTATTCTTAATGTATAACACGTTTTACATAATTTACTGACTAGCTCATTTATATGGACACTCCAAAATTTAGATATGGGTCGATATGGATTCCTAAGAATTTGGTACTAGGTGATATTTCTAAGTTTTTGTTGTATAACTGAAAGTTACTAGGCACTGCCTGGCTTGCATGTCCAGTTGTAAACATAACTACATTAGCCTTGTCTTCATTTACAACCTGTTTATTTTCGGAGAACCAGTTGTTTATCTTATTAAACATCAAGTTGGAGTTGTCTAATATATGTTCAACCGTTCGTCCTTCAATCAAAATGTTCGTATCATCAGCATAGTTTACCATTTTACAGTCAGAGAATGGTGTCAGTACATCGCACACATCATTTAGATATACTATGAAAAGTATTGGGCCAGTAATGCTGCCCTGAGGCATACCTATATCTATGTCAGTTTCTTGTGATGACACATTTATATTATCTTTCTGTACTGCTACTTTTTGCTTTCTATTACTAAGATTTGATTTGAACCAGTCTAAAGGCTTACCTCGAACCCCATATATCTCAAGTTTATCCAGTAATATCTTGTGGTCTAAGCAGTCATACGCTTTTGATAAGTCTAATGAAAGTCCTAGACCTACATTCTTGTTTTCTAAGGCATTCAGTATACAGGGTGTCCCTGGACTTCCTCTTTTCCTCTCGGGAATGTATAGATGGGGTCAAAATATCACCAGTACTTCATATAACTTTTGTTCCTAAAAGCCTTCGTTACCAAGTTACGGGCCCTCAAAGTTACAAAATGAAAAATGTTTTTCTTTGATAACTTTCAAAGTGAATATTCAAAATCATCTAAATTTTGGCTAAACAAATTAATTCCTTCGATGAGCTCTCATGCAGGAGTCAGTTGTTTTGCTACAAAGTCAGGAACGGACTACTCCGATGGTCCACACTCCAAAACTTTGAAATGACTGGGATTTGTCAATATGTTTTAACAAAACAAGGTTACCTGGACAATTTCCTGAATAAAAGTACTCGTGTGGAAAATCGATCGATGCAACGATTTTTGATAAAAATGCATTTTTGTTCGACGGCATCCAACCTGAGATGTCTACCATTATTCGAAAAGATTAATTTGTAATGAAAATAGAAATGATAGGTACAATGTTCATAACGAATTTTTATAATGCAAACACGTTTACCTTACAAAACTCATGGTGTAAATAATCAATCGCAAGCCTCAAGAGCAAACAGAAATGCAAAATCCGCTACAAAAACTGCTGGATATGACCCCCGTCTCTCTCAATACATTTTCTTAGTCGGCGCAAACACCCTCTCTGCACTTGAAATAGCATGCCAGGGTCGTTTCGTATGGCTTCACAATGTAATGTAATTCTATTCAACAAGGCATATCTGGTGTGAATAGGTGTAGCTTAAGCGAGGCTTTTTAGATGCCCCCACAGAAAGAAATCCAATGGATTTAAATCCGGAGACCGCGGGGCCATGAATACTGCCCACCTCTACCAAACCATCTATTGGGGAAAATCTGGTTCAGATGGTCCCACACAATCAAACTAAAATGAGGAGGAGCGCCATCATGCATAAACCACATATCTCTTCGGTTTGCAATGGAACATGTTTCAAAGTCCATTCAAATCGTTCTGAATGAACTCCAAATAACGCTCTCCATTCAGTCGTTCATGTAGTACGAATGGTCCTATAAGATGTAAACTGTTCGGCCATATCAAAACACTTCAAACTGTCCTATTAGAATATTGACAATACAATGACAACGCACCACTCAACAAAACAAAATCGCATTCCAGTTGTCATTTTTTATCCACACTAATTTTATTTCTTTCAACAAGGTGTTTTTGTCAACATCTGTGGAACCATACCACTGAAGTCATCCATATCGATGCTTGGTATTACTATCAGCAATAACCTTTCCTGGGAAAATCACGTGAGGTCCATTGCCAAAAGTGCATCACAAAAACTTGGTTTTTTGTTTCGTGCCAAGAGCTATTTCACCCCCACTCAGCTGCTTATGATCTATAAGGCACAGATCCGACCTGTCCTGGAATACTGTTCCCATATTTGGAGCGCGGCACCTAAACATATCCTGAGGCTATTGGATTCTGTCCAAAAAGGGCAATTCGTCTCGTTGGTGATGCCTCGCTACAAACTCGCTCACTTGTCTGGAACACCGTAGAAAAGTTGGCGATTTGTCTCTATTTTATAGATATTTTCATGGGCGATGCTCTTCTGAAATATCAACAATCGCTCCTGCTTTGGCAGTCTCTTCGAGACTAACCCGCAAGTTCAGTCATCACACCCTTCGTGGTCACTTTGAAGACCTGCAGAACATCACTTTCCAAAGACTCGTTCATCCAACGAACAGCGAGGCTTTGGAACTCATTGCCTAGGAGATGTTCCCGAGGCATACAACCTCCAGAAATTTAAGAAGAACACCAACTCCTACCTTTTCCCTTGGTTCCCAGATGTTCTCTGAACATTACAGGATATCCCTTTTCGTGGGAACCAGAACATATAAAAAAAAAAAAGAAATGGAACATAAATTCATTCACCGGATATTTTTCACCTATTCATGTGCAGCTGTTTTTGTAGTTGATTCGTTTGCTTTTTATTAGTTATGTCTTCCGATGTGCGTTTTTTCAGCTAACTTTATCTTCGGGTTAAAGATTTTCTCCCATGAAATTATACTTATCAGTGAAACTCCTCAACATTTAAGCTGTGAATACGAATTTGCAACATCCAAATGTTGAGTTTCATGAGATTCAGATAACCCAACACGAAACGTGCTTATTCCACGCGTACATACAAAATATGGACTGAATTCGATATTTCATAGTGGAGTAGCTTGTTAGTTCAAAAACACCACGAATCTACATAAATTGATATTTCACTTGAGAAAATATCTACATTGTGAATGAAACTTTCAACTAGGTATTGTACTTTTTGTTTACGACTTTATTTTAGCATATTTTGTATTATCCCTGTTATAAATGTTGTTGAATTAACGTTAGCATTAGTATTTCTACTGTGAAAATTTTTCATTTCAAATAATGGTGGACGATCGGGTTTGATGTCGTCGAGTAAAACTGCATTTTTTACATGCTTTATTATTAGCTTCACTTGTATGTTTGTTTGTTTGTAACTGACTCCTTTGGGCACGATTTTGACCCACTTCCAGACGTCCGAATGATTTGAAATTTGGCAGGTGTACATAATTCCGGTGATAATGCATTGAGGAATCTTTGTGTGAAAAAAAAAACAAAATGGCGGCTCCAATGAGGCGTACAAGTTTTGTGATTATGGTCCGATTCGCTCAAAATTGGTATCTGAGGGTTTTCGTGGTCGGAGATTATGATTCTTTTGTAAAAATTGAAAAATTCGAAATGGCGGCTTCAAAATGGCGGCCGAGTTTTGTGATTATGGTCTGATTCTATTCAAAATTGGTATGTGGGGGTTTTTGGAGTCGAACATTATGATTCTTTTGTGAAAATTGAAAAATTCAAGATAGCGGCTTTAAAATGGCGGCCGAGTTTTGTGATTGTGGTCTGATTCTATTCAAAATTGGTATGTGGGTTTTTGGGGTCGGAGATTATGATTACCTAATTTGATAAGATTATTCCATTTTTTTATTTGCAAAAACATAATAAAAATAATAGATAAAAAAAAACTGAAAAAACACACTAAAAAGTAGAAAATAAATAATGGTTTAAAAAAACTAAAACACGCTTTTATAGAAAACCGGACTGAAAAAATTGAAAATAAGAAAAAAAATTATTTTATTTAAAAAAAAGCGTGGGGTGCATGGTATCAATAATTATATAGTACATTACACACCTTGGGCAGTGAAATAAGAAATGTCTCAGATCACAGGTAATTGTTGGCCGAGCCGATACCATGCACCCCACGCTTTTTTTTAAATAAATTTTTATTTTTTTTTATTTTCTATTTTTGTAGTCCAGTTTTCTATAAAAGCGTGTTTTTTAGTTTTTTTAAACTATTATTTTATTAAGAATCGTTGCTCCGATCGACTTTCCACACGAGTACTTTTATTCAGAAAATTGTCTACGTAACCTTATTTTGTTGAAAACTATTGAACAATTATCTGTCATTTCAAAGTTTTGGGGTGTGGACCATCGGTGAAAGTCCGTTCCTGACTTTGTAGCAAAACAACTGACTCCTGCATGAAAGCTCATCAAGGAATTCATTTGTTTAGTCAATCACCAAAATTTAGATGATTTTGAATATTCACTTTGAAAGTTATCAAAGAAAAACATTTTTCATTTCGTAACTTTCAGGGCCCGTATCTTGGTAACGAAGTCTTTTAGGAACAAAAGTTATATGAAGTACTGGTGATATTTTGACCCCATCTATACATTCCCAAGAGGAAGTCCAGGGACACCCTGTATGCTGGACAAACTTGAACACAGCCATTGTTGTAAATCTGCCCTTTCGATTCCCATGTTGGGCATCACTCAGTGATTCATTCGTAACTAATAACCTGATTAGCCGATTGCACATTGCTGTGTCAAAGTTTTGAAAGGAAGATAACGGCTTATTGGTCTGTAATTGCATATTTCATTTGGATCACCCTTCTTTTGTAAATAGGTTTTACTATTGCAATTTTCAACTTTTCAGGAAAAATGCCATATTGCAAAGAATTATTCAAAATGTAATGCTAAAACTTTCGATATATGTGTAATACTTAATTTTCTTTTCTAGTTGGAATTTGATCGTCGCCATTACTCATCTTATTTTTGAAATTCTTCACAATCTCTACTACTTCTTGTTCCATGATTGGTTCTACAAACATAGTGTAACGAACCTAGGCCGGACCTGTCGCCTCACGTGTTGCCATCGACAGCGATGAGATCACCCCCGGAGATATTCGAGAACCATCCAGTCGCTCTGCCGCGAAAAACAACGGTCAATATTGGAAACAATTGGAATATGCTAGTCGCCAACCGTCCGAATTCGAAACATCAAGAATGCTGTATCGGAGATAAATAGACAGCCCTCAAGAGGGAGTACACAGTCTGAACGAGCCCATACGATCGAGCTATACAGTGGAGTAGTAATATAAATTAAGTTGTAGATTAAGTGTGAAATAAATTAGTAGAACCAAGTTAAGTTTATTTACGTGACAATTGGTGTCGGAAGGAGATTTTGAAAAAAAAAGGACGGGAGTGGAAGGATTAACTTAACAATTAGTGTTGAGTGGAAAATTGATAGACCTTTGTATCCAAAATAGACAGTGGCCCGGTTTCGCTGAAGTGGACAATTGTGCTGGAATATAAACTGATACACTGTTCAAGGAAAACAGACAATAGACTGGTGGCCCGTGGAAAAGAATTCGTGAAGTGAATTTTAACAAACTGATAAACTTTTCGGTGAAACAGACTGATACCTCGCAAAGACAAAATGTGTTCAAGAAAAGTGCGCCTTGCGGATTTGAAGGTAGCGGAATTGAAACAGGAATTGGAGGAAAGGGAACTGGAAACAACGGGTAAAAAGCAAGTACTCCAGGAAAGACTTGCAGAAGGACAAGAAGGTGAGGACCCCGAAACATTTTTATTCGAAGTTCCCGGAGGTGATTTGAGTCCGATAATAGAATCCTTGAAAGAAGAGCTGCAACAAAATTCGAGGACTTTGGAAGAAAATTCTAGAAATCTGGAAGAGAAGCTTCTAGAAAATTCAAGAAGCCTGGAAGAAAATGCTAGAAATCTGGAAGAGAAGCTTGAAGAAAATTCTAGAAATCTGGAAGAGAAGCTTCAAGAAAATTCTAGAAATCTGGAAGAGAAGCTTCTAGAAAATTCAAGAAGCTTGGAAGAAAATGCTAGAAATCTGGAAGAGAAGCTTCAAGAAAATTCTAGAAATCTGGAAGAGAAGCTTCTAGAAAATTCAAGAAGCCTGGAAGAAAATGCAAGAAGCCTGGAAGAGAAGTTCCTGGAAAACACAGAAGGCCTAAAAAAAGAATTGTGTGGTGTGGCTAATTTTCTAGAAGAAAGAATGGGAACCGTTGAGACAGAGATAGATAAAATTAGGGAGCAAATGAACACGGAGGTAGATAAAATCAAAGATGGGGTCGAGGCAGAAATGGACAAAATAAAGGAAACGATCAGTAAGCTGGAAAAACGAATTAATAGTGCGCCCTCCACAGAGATGGTTAACGAAAATGCAATGCTGGACTTGAGTTTGAACTTGGATAAAGTTCAAGAGGGTATAAAAGATGTCAAGGTCATTTCAGAAAAACTCCATGGGCAAATTACCGCCGGCAGTTTGAAGCAGCGGCCAAAGCAAACGGATGGAATGCAGGGGAAAGAGCTGTAGCACTGACACTTGCATTACGTGGAGAAGCGACAAATATTCTACAAACTCTCACCGCCCAAGAACAGGAGGACTATGATCAGCTGATTAAACATCTAGAATTACGATATGGCCACGCCCATTTGGAACACGTATACCACTCCCAGCTGAAAAATCGCTGCCAAAAATCGGGCGAATCCTTACAAGAATTCGAAACTGACATTGCACGCTTGGTTCGTCTCGCATATCCAGCCACACCAGAAAATGTAATGGAGCACTAGCGGTTCAAGCATTCCTGGATGGACTCCGTGACCAAGAAACCAGACAAGCGCTGACACTAGCCCGCCCAACACATCTCGTAGACGACTGGCACTCGCTTTGGAATTCGAGGCAGCAAACAATCTTGAAAAAGCCAGAGTAAAGTCCGAATGATTGAGGTAGTCTCACCGGAGCCTGCTAATTTGGATTCTGGCATAAGGAATGTTATTAAGGAAGTGTTCCCTTAGAAGAGTCAGATAAGATGCTGGAATTGTGGTAAAATTGGACATGTGCGTAGCAAATGTCCAACATTCGAAAACACGACTCCGATGCAGGAAAACTAAAGAAGGTCGACGAGAAGGCAATCGCGGCCTGTGTCCAGCAAGCCCCGGTTAACAACGCATATGTCGCTATCCTGCAACGACAGAACAGAGGTGTTTTCGTAGACGGTCTCATCAATAACGAGCCTTGCACCATGCTGCTAGATACAGGTGCGACTAGGACAATTCTCGACCTTCCTTTGCCAGAACACCGAACGAATTGAACCGACAACTTGAAGCTACGCACAGCAACAGGGGAGCCAACTACTGTATATGGCGAGCACATTGAAATAATTTTGGGCAGCACTAAAGTGAAACATCAGGCACTTGTAGCGACATCGAAGACGATGCAATCATCGGAATGGACATCATGAATTCCAGAGGGTTTGAATTGATTTCAAAGACGGCGCCCACGGTCAACGGAGAAGAGCTGGTACTTCATGGGAGAAGTGAAGAGTTGATCCGTGGCTGTTGGCTGAAGATGTAAGCGTACCTGAGAGGGCTGAAACCATTCTGGAGGCTCGCCTGGACGGGAGTGCGAGCAGTGGAGACGTGGTGATGTTCGAGCCCAAACTTCATGATGAAAAAATTTGGGACGAGGATTGCCCTAGGGAAAACCCTGTTACGTGCTGAAAAATTTGTGCGGTAAGGGTCATGAATGTCAATTACTTTCCAGTGACCTTAAAGAAAGGAACAATTTTAGGGCACTGCTCGTCAGTTTCATCTGTGATCCGGGCATGGATGCGATTAGCCAACCCAACAACTTGCCCACAGAACTAGAAAAATTAGTTGCCATCTCTTCCAAAGACATAAAACCAGCTCAACAGCCCAAACTAAGAGATTTAGTCAAAAAGTACCAAGACATCTTCGATACCGACAAGGGAAAGGGTCGAACTAATGTGGTCCAGCACAAGATTGATACTGGGGTGCCCGACTGATCCGCAATCAGCAAGAAGACTTCCTCTTGCCAAGAAGGAAGAGGCTGACAAAATAGTCAGCGATATGGGAAAAGAAGGAGTTATCGAACCATCTGACAGTCCCTTGTCCTTCCAGTCGTACTGGTGAAGAAAAAGGATGGATCGACACGCTTTTGTGTAGACTATCGCCAACTTAATAATGTCACGAAGAAGGACAGTTACCCTCTCCCGAGAATAGATGACACCCTAGACACGTTGGCTGGTTCCACGATTTTCTCGACCCTTGATCTGAAGAGTGGATACTGGCAAGTAGAACTTGCTCAGGAAGATCGAGAAAGACTGCTTTTACCATCGGCTCAGGATTGTGGCAGTTCACCGTTATGCCATTCGGCTCTGTAATGCTCCCGCCACATTCGAAAGATTGATGGAGACAGTGCTGAAGGGACTCTCATGGAACACGGTCTAGTGTATCTCGACGACATAATTGTGGTCGGCAGATCGCTCGAGGACCTCGTGAAAACTTGGAGGAAGTATTCCTGCGACTGAGGAACCCGATTGAAGCTGAGCCCTAAGAAATGCCATCTGTTCCAAAAGAAGTACGATACCCGCCACGTTGTCTCTGGGGAAGGAGTAGCAGGGATGACCAGAAGATCAAAGCTGTTAAGATTGGCCCTCCCAAAAGACATTCACCAACTTCGAAGTTTCTTGGTTTATGCACATACTATCGCCGATATGTGCTGGGATTCGCCAACATCGCTAAACCACTGACCAGGCTCACGGAGGGCCAAACAAAGTTCCAGTGGTCCGAAGAATGTCAAGACTCATTCAGGAAGCTGAAAGAAGCTTTGATCAACGCACCTGTACTGAGCTATCCCCACCCAAAGGGAAATTCATTTTGGATACGGACGCCAGCAACGGGACTTGAGCTGTCCTATCTCAGATCCAGGAGGGACAGGAGAAGGTCATTGGTTATTTCAGCAAGACGCTTAGCAAACCAGAGCGCAATTACTGTGTCACCAGGCAGAGCTGTTAGCTGTTGTAAAGGAGTGGAGCACTTCTACAAGTACGTGTATGGAAGAAGATTCCTGTTGAGAACTGACCATGCAGCTCTCAAATGGCTCTTACAGTTCAAAAATCCTGAGGGTCAAGTAGCACGCTGGATCGAGACTCCAAGAATTCGATTTCGAGATCGAACATCGAGCGGAACTAGCCATAAGAATGCAGATGCCTTGTCGCGAAGACCATGTCCAGATGATTGCTCACATTGCCGATTGAGCAGAAGAGAAAGAAGCAACACTTTGTAGAACCGCGCAATGGATGACAACTGGAACGACAGCAAGATCCAGAAAGACCAAGAGAAAGACCCCGACCTTGGCTTAGTCGTCAGCTGGAAGAAGGGCAATCGAAGACCATCATGGCAGGAAGTCGAGGTTACTCGCCGGCTGTTAAGTCCTATTGGGCACAATGGAACTCTCTTATTCTGGACAATGGGATCCTGAAACGTGTGTTGGAGGCCGATATTGGTGGGGAAGACAGACGCCAAATAATTGTTCCCAGGAACAGAAGAGAGGAAGTGCTGCGGAAATCCATGATGGAGTGCTGAGGACATCTGGGAGGACGAAGACCCTGCAGAAAGTGAGGCAACGGTTTTACTGGACCAATTGTCAAGCTGACGTCCAGGACTGGTGCAGAAAGTGCGCTGTATGGCTGCTAGCAATGGACCTCGAATACGACCCAAGGCCCGATGCGTCAGTACAACGTAGGCAGCCCGTTCGAGAGAATCGCCATTGACATCGCCGGCCCGTTTCCGTATCCGACCACGGGAATAAATACATCCTGTGGCAATGGACTAGTTCAGTAAGTGGGCGGAAGCCTATGCCCGCCCAACCAGGAAGCCATCACCGTCGCCGACGTCTTGGTGAAAGAATGGATATGTCGATTCGGTATTCCAATGGAGCTGCACTCGGATCAAGGCAGAAATTTCGAATCCAACCTTTTCCAAGAAATATGTCTACTGCTGAACATCCGCAAGACAAGAACCACGGCCCTACATCCGCAGTCCGATGGAATGGTGGAACGGATGAACAGGACGATCAACCGCCACTTGTCCAAGGTTGTCTCTGACCATCAAAGAGACTGGGACCAGTATCTTCATTTGTTCCTGATGGCCTATCGATTCGCAGCACACGAGTCAACCGGTCAAACTCCTGCTAGTATTATAATGGGCCGAGAACTGCGACTGCCTTGTGACCTGAAGTTTGGGATACCGCCAGGACAAGACACTGCGGAGAGGACTACGCCAGCAAACTTCGCAGAGAATGGACGACATCCACGAACGAGTCCGTTGAACATCCAGAGTGCCAGCGATAAAATGAAGAAGACCTATGACATCAAGGCCGACGCTGGAGGATTTAAGGTTGATGATCTGGTTTGGCTGTACAACCCCAAACGTCGTCGTGGACTATCACCAAAGTTGGAACTCGTGGAAGGCCCGTGATAAAATCGTGCAAAGTATAACCGACCTTGTGTACCGCATCCATAAGCCCCCCCGAGGGAAACCAAGGGTCGTCCATTTCAACAGGTTGGCCCCTTACGCTGGAAACCATGACCAAGTTCGCACCCTCAAGCCACCGGAGGATGATATGACGTCGAGAAGTTTATGTCGTTGTGTTCAATCGGGCAGACAGTTCTACATGGGGTTAGTAGGGAGGTGTCACGAGACCTTTTCGAGGTGCCTGCTGACTACGCCCTAGCGCACTGTGTGGCAGAAGATCTTCAAATGTCCAGGGGCATTGCCGTAGTGTTCTCCAAGAAATTTGGTCAACTCCAAACACTGCGGAGCAGAATCCAGAAGTTGGTGGGTGCTACAGTTGAAGAAAGGCCAGAGAAACACCTACTACCTAGTTACCAAGAGGCATTCCCAAGATAAACCGCCTATGAAGGTGTCTGGAAGAGTCTCACCAAACTAAGAGATACTATGGTGGACCAGAATCTGGTGGATCTAGCAATTCCAAAATTGTCCTGTGGTATTGATGGGTTGGACTGAGAGTCATAAGAAGTATGCTGGAGGCGATATTCAGATCCAGCGGCGCAAGATTTTGGTTTGCTGTAACCCTCTTCCACGACCGATCATGAAGACCGTGGAGTGTTACTTCCATCAACTTCACGGTGCAGATATGGGGAGTCATGCAGATATAGTCACACTCAAGGATGAAATTTCGGACTAAATGTCTTTAAGAAGGGGCAATGTAACTAACCTAGGCGGACCTGTCGCCTCACGCGTGTTGCCATCGACAGCGATGAGATCACCCCGGAGATATTCGAGAACCATCCAGTCGCTCTGCCGCGAAAAACAACGGTCAATATTGGAAACAATTGGAATATGCTAGTCGCCAACCGTCCGAATTCGAAACATCGAGAATGCTGTATCGGAGATAAATAGACAGCCCTCAAGAGGGAGTACACAGTCTGAACGAGCCCATACGATCGAGCTATACAGTGGAGTAGTAATATAAATTAAGTTGTAGATTAAGTGTGAAATAAATTAGTAGAACCAAGTTAAGTTTATTTACGTGACAATAGATTTACTGTTACATCTAATTTTATTTACAAAATGTATGTTTTGTGCATCTATTTTTTCTTTTAGATTTTTAATTGTATCCGTTAGAAAGCGACTATACTCTTCAGCAATATCATTTGCATTACCTTCCTTTTCAATACCATTCTCAGATTTACTAAAACCCTTAATATCCCTTACAATATTCCACATAGTTTTCGACTTATTGTCAGAAATTTCAATTTCATTCTGATATTGTTTAGATCTACTTTTTATAAATTTTTTGTCATATTCCTTTTTGGTTTGTGTATATTGTTCATAATAGCGTTTATCTACTGTACTCATTGTGAATAGAATATCTACTATAGAATCGTCGATTAGATTACTGTTTTTCATATTTTGTTTGATCTTCCTAACAGGAGAAGCTTTGTTGAATTCTTCAAGGAACATATCTACAAAAAGATCCCAGTGTTCATTCACTTGCATTTCATGTATTCTATATATTCTATCCCAAAGTATGTTTTCAACGTGTTTCATGAAATTGTCAATGTTTTGTTGTGAAAAAATCCTTTTATACATTGACTTGCTTTTAGTTTCGTTTTGCCAACAAATTTTGAGTATTTGAGTCGAGTGATCTGAAATATGACTTCACCTTTAACATCATTAAGATTTGTTAAAAAATTATCAATGCACAATTTTGTGTTTCTTGTTATCCGAGTATGTTCCTTGATTACATGAAAAATATTGAAAGAGTTTATCAGCTCAAGTAGTAAAAATTTCTCATTTTCGTTTTGCTGAAAATCTACGTTGAAATCACCTGCAATTACAATGTTACATTGAAAACATTTAAGAGGTTTTCAAGTTTCCCTAGAAAAACTTGAAACTTACCATTAGGTGGTCTATACACATATACTATAACTATACCTTTATTCACTTCAATTTTTATAGCAGAGCACTCAAAATGATTTTCTACAGACATTGATACCATGTCTTTTCTTTCTTTGCCTTTTATACCTTTTTTACTTCCTCCATGTCTTCTGACACCTTTTCTGCAGAAAGTGGATTTCAGTTGGTTGCCTTGTATCATATGTAAGTGCAGTTTATCTTCATCTTTCCAGTGCTCAGTCATGCATATAACTTGGCAATTGCTTATTTTATTCAACACAGCAACAAGACCATCTAGCCCGGTTCCAATAGACTGAATGTTTTGATGGAGTCTACTACTTCTAAGATATTGTTATATTGTTCTTGTATGATAGGGTCCATAGAGATCGGTTTCAAAAATCCTCTTCTCTTCTATCATATTGGTTGTACTTCCTGAAGTCAAAACGTCTGAAAGCTTGATTTTGGCCAGTTAGATGGCTTATATATTTCATCTTTTAGGTCAAAGTCAATTCCAAACATGAAGCACTTGTTTTGTGTTTCTTCTGTTGGAAGGTCCTTGATGACAACATCTGCCGTAGAAAGCTGAGGTTTACCCTTAATGTAGGCTCTGATTTGTTCAGAGGTAATATTCCTTTTAATACAATATAAGTTTCCGGGCCAAAATCATCTTCACTCATTTAAGTTTTTTGGTGTTTGATTAATCTCCATAATTTCCATAAGTTTTCTTGGTTGTACTTCCTGAAGTCAAAACGTCTGAAAGCTTGATTTTGGCCAGTTAGATGGCTTATATATTTCATCTTTTAGGTCAAAGTCAATTCCAAACATGAAGCACTTGTTTTGTGTTTCTTCTGTTGGAAGGTCCTTGATGACAACATCTGCCTCACAATATAAGTATAACCACACTTTCCGTTGGACGCCAAAATCATCTTCACTCTCATTTTCTCCATAAGTTTTCTTGGTTGTACTTCCTGAAGTCAAAACGTCTGAAAGCTTGATTTTGGCCAGTTAGATGGCTTATATATTTCATCTTAAGGTCAAAGTCAATTCCAAACATGAAGCACTTGTTTTGTGTTTCTTCTGTTGGAAGGTCCTTGATGACAACATCTGCCGTAGAAAGCTGAGGTTTACCCTTAATATAGGCTCTGATTTGTTCAGAGGTAATATTCCTTTGAATACAATATAAGTATAACCACACTTTCCGTTGGACGCCAAAATCATCTTCACTCTCATTTTCTCCATAAGTTTTCTTGGTATGTTTGTACTTAGATCTCCTTTTGATTTGAAATCATTTTCTGGCTCATTGAGATCATTCTGCCTGCTTTATCCGTGGCGTTGTTTCTTATCTCCTCACCTTTTTGGTTGTCTAGTTTTTCTATCAATAGGTTATTGTTTTGTTCTAATAATTTGTTATTATCTAATAAAATATTATACTTTTCTTCCATTTGGCTTATAATTCTATTTAGCATATTAATTTCCATGATCATTTTTCACCTTTGATGGCCTCTGTTTGGTTTTGATCTTCTTGTAGATGACAAACTGAGCAGATAATTCGTGTGTCACATATCTTAACACATTGGAGTTTGTTTCTTGCAGCACAAGATAAATGGAACACATTGCCACATATTAGGGATTTACTGCCCTTACTTTGACACCATTTAAATGGTTTTTCATTGAATATTTCATCATTTACTAGGCAGAGCTCTGCCAGACGACTATCACTTGCCGCCATCTTGTTTTACATACAAACCCGTTTTTTCTTTGAATACCATACCTATACCTATTAAAACTCACTGATAAAGTTGCATATGAAGTATTTTATAATGCTGACCTCCAATCCCCGCATTTTTTTCAAGTGGCTCTTGGGTCCCTTGCAGCTGGACTGGCATGGTTGAAAGATTCAACAGAACTATGGAAGAGCATCTTTCCAAGGTAGTAGAAAAACATCAAAACAAACAGACAACATCTACTATTTCTGAGGGCATACAGAGCAGCCGCCCATGACTCAACCAAGCGTACCCTGGCTAGCATAATCTTTGGAAGGGAACTTTGATTGTCCAATGACTTGATGTTCGGATCACCAGGCACCCAAGAGATAGAAGTTCACAACTATATAGATATTTTGAGAATAGCTAGAATGTTCAAGAAGGAAGAACGAGGGTATATAAGTCGTACGAATCACGAACGCCCCAGTTAGTTTTGTGAATATTGTGCAGAGAAACAAAGTAGTTCAAGGTGAAGTCTATTTAGCTCAGTGCATTTAGGTTCTAAACAAGTATTGTTTTATCAGACTGTTATTGTGTTGTGTTTCAAGCGAAATAAAAAGGCAATAATCAGTTGTTCAGAAGAGTTTCAATAAACGGACCCTAGTTTCGTAACAATATGTTCACCTATCAGATATATGTTAAATATACTTACTCATCTTCAGCTGTACGATCATCATGTTCGTAAAAATTTCCCCTCTTAGGAATATATTGGGGGTTCTTCTTGTCTTCATCATCATCCACCTTTCTGGTTGGCACACTTTCTTGGCCATCTCCTTCTTCACGTTCTAACGTTAGGCTTCCTGTATCAGAGTTGGTGTGCTCATCAGAAGCTCTTGACCGAATTTTCACATTTTGATCGTCACTATAAGTGCTGTCTGCACTATCATAATCCGAGTTTTCTGGCGACATTTTATTGTCGATTATCGCCTCCTGGTGAAGGTCAGTTTCTACCTGCAAAACCATAATACCTGCTCAACACAAGATCCAAGTAGAACTGAAGAGTAAAGTAAAATGCCTTGCTCCACTTAACGGTCTTGAATGTCGACCTGAATATTTTTTTATTGGTTCTTTCACTTATCACTTTCCCTGTGTTGCTAGACGCGTTGAAGAGTCGACTGTTAACGTATATCTGTATATTCGGCTATATAATTACCTGCCCAATCTCAAATACCCACCTCTGAATCTGTTTGAAAATGTGTAGTTCCTCCAGTATCTACTTTATGTAGTCCAATTGAATCAGATATTTCCATAACTTTAAAAAAAATATACTTTTCTCGACGTCCTTGAAATTCTTGGAGTTGTAGCTAATTTCACTCAGACTCAGCACTCAACATGCCACAGAACAAATATTTTTATGTGATATAATAACTGTCACTAGATGTCACTTTTGTCAGAAGCAAGACTAAGAGGGATATCACATTTTATGGAACGCAGAGACTGGAAATGCCAATTTCAGTTTCTTTAACTGATCAGAATGATTACTTTCGGAGATTTTTGAAGTCATGCTGTACATAATCGGAGAGGTCACAAACTCACAAATTTCCTTCATATGTTGAAATATAGTGATACAATATTATGTATGCATAGTTTTTCCTGAAAAATATTGTGTAATATTCAAATAAACGCTGCCTGAAACCCTCAAATTAGGTGAGACATTCAATCACAGCGTTATTGCCGCTTTTTTTGACGTCATAAGTCCATTTATTCGGAATTTTCTCGAGTTGCCAGTATCACTATATTTTGCGGAACTTCTGAGAAAATATTATTCTGTTTCCTCCTATAAATAAAACAGAACTTGTGTCAGCATGTGTCATATTGAAATGGAGACCCCGTATTTGATAACTGTTCTTGATTTAGTTATTCTTGAATAATATGAATGTATACCGAGTGCTGTCATTATTTTTTCGGCCTGCATATATTGTAAAGAAATATTATGAAAAACGCTCGGCAACCCTGTAATTCCTTGCACTCTTGGCGATCGGCGAGTTGCCAGTGTCACTATTTTGCGGAACTTCTGAGGAAATGTTATTCTGTTTCATCCTATGAATAAAACATTACTTGGGTCAGCATGTGTTATATTGAAATGAAGACTCCGTATTTGATAACTGTTCTTGATTTAGTTATTCTTGAATAATTTGTTTGTATCTCGAGTGCTTTGTCATTATTTTTTCGGCCTGCTCTTATTGTAGAGAAATATTATGAATAACCTTTGGCAACTATGTAATTCCTGGCACTCTCTACGATCGGCGAGTTGCCATTGTCACTATTTTGCGGAACTTCTCAGGAAATGTTATTCTGTTTCATCCTATGAATAAAACATTACTTGTGTCATCACGTGTTATATAGAAATGAATACTTCGTACTTGATACCAGTTCTTGATTTAGTAATTCTTGAATAATATGTATGTATACCGAGTGCTATATCATTATTTTTTCGGCTTGCATACATTGTAAAGAAATATTATGAATAACGCTTGGCAACGCTGAAATTCTCGTTGATCGGCAGTGTTCAAACAGGAACATTTCTTTTGAATTTTTTTTTAAAACTACTTCGAAAAAAAAATGAAAAAAAAAAACTAACCACTTTTCTCATCGTTCTGGACATTGTGGTATTTTTTCCAGAAAGTATTAGTGATTTCGCTTATTATTGAATTTTATCAAACTTTTTCCTTGCGGAAATCTACAGGGTATTTTGTTGGGAAACAGAAAAACATCAAAGATGGATTGGAATTCAAAATTAGATGCCAGCGCCAGAGTGGCGAAAATTCAAACCAGACATACATTGTTTATCTGTATTTCAGAGATTATACACTTGCGTTTGGAGGTTTTCTTTAAATGTTTTTATTTAAAATTAATTTCCAGTTTTTTTGTGTAGTTGCTTGCAAAAAAAATCTTTCGACGTTTCTGGACAGCTTAGTGAAGTCATCGGAATAATTTTTGAAAAATGTTACACATTATTTGTGAATGTTCGAATTGATAATAAAACTAACGAAAACAGTTTTTTTAATTTCATCTAAAACAAACAAGATGGTGTGAAAATGTGTCCTTATCACTTAGATATATATATATATATATATAGTCACTCTTTTCCATATATACTGTATGAATAATCTTCGGTATGTTGAATGATATTTTTTTTTCTACTCCCGTATTATAATACGCGAATAAAATATCTGCTACCGATTTATTAATATTGTCCATTTTAACACGGATTTTCATTTCAAAACAGATTTTGGCCAATAAAAACACGTACTTTTCATTATGAAACGAATTTTCGGCCTATAGAAACACGTACTTGGGTATAATCAAATGGTATATGTTTCTACATACTTGTTTAACATTAAATTTTAATCGACATTCAATCACAACGCGTCAAAAGTACCTATAAGTATGTCGAGCAGTGAAGAATAATCTTGTACAGCACCAGAAATTCTTGTTTTTATTTTATTACTTATTGGTCGAAGAAAAAAATTAGGAATGCAACGATGATGTAATTGCTATTGATACACTCGCACACAGTTTACGTAACTTACCTTGTGCTCGTGTATTAATAGCTATCATTACATGATCGTTACATAATATACTATTTTCTCTACTCATCTATCTTTTTTTTCTCTTTGAAGGTTCTCTTTTTAACTTTTTTCTTGGCCACAGACGATACAGGAAGATTTTGGGAAGGAACTGTATTCTTCTTCAAGAGCCCATCGTCTGTCTATAGACTCACTCAATCCTAGATTAGCCTGCACCAGTACGTTACATTCATTTTCTCACGGAAAATGATAAATACTTATTCCAGTACAACGGGATCGTTTTATCCAAGAGTCACATTGAACTTAAATCACTAAATTTTTTCACTCGAGGACGTACAATAGTCAACAGAACATTCTCCAGGTAAACCAGAATTTCATTGAATGTCAAAAATCACAAGAGATTCAACAAGTTTTAGGTATACAATGACTAACAATCATATAAATATAAACATTAATGTTTCGAAAAGTAAGCAATGTACTTATGTATAGTTTCGAAAATCGACACCAGAGGAAGAATCCGTTATTTTGAATTTCCAATATGAGTCTAATATACTGTAACGAACCTAGGCCGGACCTGTCGCCTCACGTGTTGCCATCGACAGCGATGAGATCATCCCCGGAGATATTCGAGAACCATCCAGTGCGCTCTTCCGCGGAAAACAACGGTCAATATTGGAAACAATTGGAACATGCCGTCGCCAACCGTCCGAATTCGAAACATCGAGAATGCTGTATCGGAGATAAATAGGCAAACCTCAAGTGGAGTAAGACAGTCTGAACGAGCCCATACCATCGAGCTATACAGTGGCGTAGTAATATAAATTAAGTTGTAGATTCAGTGTGAAATAAATTATTTAAACCAAGTTAAGTTTATTTACGTTACAATTGGTGTCGGAAGGATTTTGAAAATAAAAAAAATAGGCAAACCTCAAGTGGAGTAAACAGTCTGAACGAGCCCATACCATCGTTCTATAAATGGC